>QEOT01001251.1:1915-40983 GCA_003123785.1 Pterocarya stenoptera
CCTATTAAATAAACATGATACGAGAATCCAAATTGAATACTAACTTCCATAACTAGCTCTCGGATACATTTATGTCACTTGTTCAAAACTCTAGCTTTTAATGTTCTCGTTCATGTCTTCCACTAAGCAAATTTCAAAACAAATACAGTATATACAAAACACTAGTCTACTTGTTCTGAAAGTAGTCAATTTGTTTATCATGATCGAAAAAATCAAAATTGACAAAGGTATTTTGGCTACGCAGAATGCTAGTTTCATATATTTGGATTCACATTCTCGATTAAACATATTTCGCAAACAAATATACTATAAAATTGAAAACTTACCGCACCTGGGTTGATTGAGTCATTATAATGGTCATACCGATTGGTCAACGATAGATTTACCGAATTCCCGTAGTTTCGCTAATTGAACAATCCCACTTAGTCCGTAACAAATATTGAAAACAAAAGCCCACACTGTGGATAAGACTTTCATATCCCAATTACTATGTCACTTGTTCAAAACAAAAATATTTCCAAAACAATATCTCAATCTAGACATATTTAAAATCGTCCTGCAAATTTTACTAAACTTCAATATATGATGAGACGGATTGGAGTGATTTGTAAGACTTATAAATAAAATGTGCCCTAAGTCTAACAGTACTTTATTATTAAGACAACTTTTGTTATTTCACCTTCAATACATCTGTTGGGGAACTAGCCTATTAAATAAACGTGATGTAAGGATCCAAATTGAATACTGCCTTCCATAACTAGCTCTCGGATACATTTATGTCACCTGTTCAAAACTCTAGTTTTTCATGTTCTGGTTCATGTGTTCCATTAAACAAGTGTCAAAACACATATAGTCAAAAGAAAACACTAGTCTACTTGTTCTGAAACTAGTCTATTTGTTTAACATGATCCAAAAAATAAAAATTGATAAAGCTATTTTGGCTATGCAGAATGCTAGTTTCATATATTGGGATTCACATTCTCCATTAAACATATTTCAGAAACAAATATACTATAAAAATGTAAACTTACAGCAGTAGGGTTGATTCAGTCATTATAATGATCATATCGATTGGTCAATGACAGATTTACCGAATTCCCGTAGTTTCCCTAATTGAACAATCCCACTTAGTCCGTAACAAATGTTGAAAATAACAGTATCATATCCCAATCTGTATGTCACATGTTCAAAAAGAAAACAAGTCCAAAACAATATCTCACTCGGGACATATTTAAAATCGTCCTGCAAATTTTACTAAACTTCAATATATGATGAGACGGATTGGAGTGATTTGTAAGTCCTAGAAATAAAATGTGCCCTAAGTCAAACAGTACTTTATTATTAAAACAACTTTTGTTACTTCACCTTCAATACATCTGTTGGGGAACTAGCCTATTAAATAAACGTGATGTAAGGATCCAAATTGAATACTACCTTCCATAACTAGCTCTCGAATACATTTATGTCACCTGTTCAAAACTCTAGTTTTTCATGGTCTGGCTCATGTCTTCCATTAAACAAGTGTCAAAACAAATATAGTATATACAAAACACTAGTCTACTTGTTCTGAAACTAGTCTATTTGTTTAACATGATCGAAAATGTAACACCCCGGTTTTTACGTGCTTTTTATTTAATGGTTTTTTTTAATTTAATATTTGTTTTTGAGCCGTTTAATTTATTTTAATCGTGTTTACGCGTGATTAGTTTAATGTGCTTTTATGATTTTAATTGGTGTTCTACGATTTAATTTCTTTTTATTTTAAAGTATGTTTATTACTGGAGTTTAATATTTTATTTTAATTAGTTTTAAGTTTAAGTTGATTTATTTTAATTTGCTGTTTTAAAAATATTTTTTTTGAGGATTAGTTGTGACTCAAAAGTGGTGAGGATTGGACCTCTTTTCTTTTCCCCTTTCTTTTTATTCTTTTCTTTTCTTTTTCTTCTTTTTCTTTCTCTCCTTCCCGTTCGGACAAGCCTAGCTGGCTTACACTCTCTCTCTTCTCTCTCACGTCCGATCGGTCTTCAGCCACCAGCGCCGTCTCCGGCCGCCCGTGGTCGACACCGCCGGCACCACTCAGTTCCCCAGCTACCGGTGAGTTCACCCATAAGTTTTCAGGCCGCCTAACGCTGCCGTTAGCCGCCATGAGCCGTGCGAAGCCTACGGCTTCTCCTCGCCGTTCCGTCACCGTCCGGCCACCATTGGCCACCAAATTTCTACCACTTCATCACCGGCCCTCCAGCAATCTTTTCCACCCAAACCCAGCCCCGATCCGTCATCGGAGCCGCCCGTGCGAGCTCCACTTCTGATTTGTAATTCTCGACGGTAAACCACCGTTTCAGCCGCCACCCACGGCCAACCTTCGATACCATTAGCTTCACCGACCTCTTTAGGCCCTACCCTATCAATTTCAAGTCTTCGTTTGACTCTGTGTAAATTTGGGTTTATAATGTATTCGGCCATAGTGTTTTTACATTGTGGAGTTGCTGATTTGGTGCTTCCAATTCCTCCGTGATCCTCCTAAATTAGTATCAAGCGCTGTAAGTATTTCTCCAAAAGACTTTTAAGACTTTAATTTTTTTTTACACTAACTTGTTTTATATATTGTATTGGTTATCTGGTTGTACTGATAACTGTTGGTTGTTGGTATCTGTTGCTTTTATGGCATTGTGCACGCATGCGTGGGTGTGTGTGTGTTTTAAGGAACTGTGTTTAAGGATTTATGGGTGGGTGTGTATCACCCCCAAGCCGAGATGGGATATTATCTCGGTGGAGCTCCTCTGGACACTCGGGAGCGGAATATACTGAATGTCGTCCCCTGGGGCTTTTGCCCAGGACTTGGACGGGATGGTAGTGCTCTTGATCCGACTCCGTGACTCCTCGGGCTGGCGGGGGTCAGAGGATGCCTGGCTATGTACGCGGTGGGCGCGGAACTAGGCATCACTCATGTATCACTTGCACGGTCGTTACCCGTGGGGTGAAGATGGGAAGCTAGAGTATGTGGATGGTCCTTGGGGGAGGCCATGGTGCATACGATTAAAATTGGAATTAATGGAATTATTCCTGGTTTTAGTTTTATGCCAAATGGTGTTTTATTGGCGTGAGTGGAAAAATTGTGTTTTTCTAGAAATGGTGTTTTCTCGGATTTTTACGCTTGGGTCGTCATGAGCATGCATAGCGTTGGTGGTTTACATATATTTATGGTCTTTGAGCTTTTTTCGATTTTACTTACCTGGGTTCCATTTTTGTGGGACTGTAGATTTTGATGCAGGTTTTGATGAGGCTGAGCCCGAGGATGCTGCTCCGCCTGAGGAGTAGGGACATGGGCTATATTTGTGTTGAAGATTATTTCTGCTTTTGTTTGNTTTGTTTATTGTATTTTATTTGATTTGATGTTGTTTTGTAAACAAAATTTGTATTATGTTGACATGTGGATTTTCAGTACTCTGATATTGTATTAAACTCTAGTACTTAGTTATTTGACTTAACCGTTCCGCTGCGTATTTTATTGTACACATGTTGCATTGCACACACTCAGCACATGTCGATGGGGTGCGTGACTGTGTTGTCATCATCTCGGGTGTCTCGATTTCCGTGTGTGTCCGTACATGGAAGTTGGGGGCGCCACACAAATAGGACATTTTGCCATGAATTCAATAGCTTCCTTCTTGATTCCATCCTACCAAAACTGACCTTTTAAATCTTGATACATCTTTCTACTGCCAGGGTACAATGAGCCTCCCTTAGTATTTTTTCCTTCAGCTCAGCAATGTTAGAAATCACCTTCCTCTTCTTATAAAACAACATCTCTCATTCTTCCCAATAGAGAAATGTTGTGGTCTTTTTTATTTCAAAATCTTCTACCGAAGCTTCTCCAGTTTGTCATCCTTACATTGCCCTTCCAGAATTTCTTCTTCAGTCATAGATATAAGCTCATGTACTACTGCAGAAATAGCCTTCCACGGTGGATCTCCAATCATCAAATTCCTTAATCTTGCTAAGACAGATGACAAGTCTACCTAAGCTTTGCGACTAAGTGCATCAGCTACAACGTTAGCCTTGCCGAAATGATATTTGATCTCACACTGATAATCACTAATGGTTTCCACCCATCTTCGTTATCTCATATTTAGATTTTTCTGACTAAACAAGTACTTAAGACTTTTGTGGTCCGTGTACACTCCGCATTTTTCCCCATACGAATAGTGTCTCCAAATCTTTAGTGCAAAAACTACCGTTGCTAATTCTAAGTCGTGGGTAGGATAATTTTGTTCATGACTCTTAAGTTGTCGCCAAGCATAAGCGACGACTCTTCCTTCTTGCATTAGAATGCATCCTAAACCCATCGTCGAGGCGTCATTGTAGACTACGTAGGGCTTGTGAGGTTCTGGTAATGCCAATATTGGGCCGAAGTTAACCTCTTCTTTAATTCCTGAAAACTCTTCTCACATTTCTCCATCCAAACATACTTAGCATTCTTTCTCGTTAACGTCGTTAAAAGGCTAGAAAGTCTAGAAAACCCTTCTACAAACCTTCGGTAGTAACCTGCTAGGTTGAGGAAACTACATACTTCATGGGCATTAGTAGGCCTTTGCCATTCTGTTACAGCGTTGATCTTCACAGGATCCACTTCTACTCCTTTACTAGAAATGACATGTCCTAAAAGTTTCACTTCTTAAAGCCAAAATTCACACTTAATAAGTTTGGCATAAAGCTGATGTTCTTGCAGCGTTTCCAATACAATCCTTAGATGCTTCTTATGTTCTTCCTTATCACGAGAATAGATCAATATGTCGTCTATGAATATCACTACAAAACTGTCCATATATCGCAAGAAGATTCTATTCATCAATTGCATGAATGTTGCAGGGGCATTCCTCAATCCGAAAGGCATAACTAGGAACTTCAAGTGTCCATAACATGTTTGAAAAGCAGTCTTAGATACATCTTGCTCCCTTATTTAGAGTTGGTGATATCCAGATCGTAGATCAATCTTTGAGAAAATCGCAACTCCTTGTAATTGATCTAACAGATCGTCTATCCTTGGTAAAGTGTACTTATTCTTGACAGTCACCTTATTCAAATCTCTGTAATCGATGCACATCCTGAGAGTCCCATCCTTCTTTTTGACAAACAGGACCGGTGCTCCCCATGGTGATGAGCTAGGTCAAATAAAATCATTTTCTAGAAGCTCTTCAATTTACTCCTTAAGCTCCTTCAATTCTGCTGGGGCATTCGATAGGGTGCCTTATGTACTGGGGCTATGGCCGGTTCAAGTTCAATTACATCTGTCAGGAGCATAAGCTCCTTCCATTACATCTGTCATCATTACCAAATACACCATGTCCCCGTTCACCAGACTCTTCTTGATTTGTCCAGCTGTTACCATACAGGGATCAAACCGAACAATCTCACCCATATAACAGATCCTTTCCTGAGTAGGTAGATCGAACACCATTTCTCACTTTCGACAGTCAGTCTATCTTGGGGTAATGCCTTAACAACCAGTCCATACCTAGGATTAGGTCGAATTCCATCAAATGGAAAATAATCAAATTCCCAGTCAAAACTAAGTTTGCGATCTCCAACGAGCAATTCTTAACTACACTCGTGCAACCAATTACTCTCCCATCTGGAATAGCTACTAAAGTCTTTAGAGACATCGGCTCAGCCTCAAGCTCACACTGTCGTAAACATCTACCAGAAATAAAAGACCTTGATGCTCCGGAATCAAATAAAGTACATACCATGTACTGCTTCAATCTAACTTTACCTAAAGAGGTAACTATAATTACTCAAGATTCCCAGTTACAAGCTATCTATGACTTAAAGCAAGATTGGGAAATATTACCAGTAATTACTCATGCATCTATCGTTTCGTCAGCTTCTAGGTCTACTTCTTCTGGCATAATGGCATAAACCTTGGCTTTTGCCGCAGTCTTGGGTTTAGCGTTTGGCATTTATGCTCCTCCAGGTGTATTTTGCGAAAAATCCTTGATCATATGGCCAATCTGACCACATTTGAAACATTCTCCTGAAGCCTTACGACATTCTCCACTGTGCCTTTTCCCGCATCGACAACAAGGTGGTGGCGTGACGAGTGCAGTAATTCCAAATACCACTCCCTTTCCTTTATTCGAAGTTACTAGGGCCTTCCGTTTCCCCGCACTACCTCCTAGTGAATAAGAAAACCCTCTTTTCCTATCTGCTTGAGCATGTGTAATTAGTCTTCATTGCTCCACCTCTGCTATTGAAGCTACATTGACTAACTCTTGAAAATTCTCTATCCATAGACATGCCACTTGATTTCGAATACGAGGTTGCAAACCGTCTTGAAATTTCCTTGCTTGCATTCTCTCAGTACTAATCAAATGAGGTGCGAACCTCCCCATCTCCATAAAATGACCAGCATACTGATCGACCATCATATTCCCTTGGGTCAAACTTGCAAAATCCAAAGCTTTCTGCGGCTTAGCCGTTTCTAGAAAGAAACAATTATTGAACTCAGTCTTAAATCGATCCCAAGTGAGTGCCATCAAATCTCCTAATTCTCGAGCCAAAAGTGGTCGCTTAGTATCCCACCAGATTCCAGCTTCTCTTTGTAGCATGTGACCCTCGTACTGGACCTTTTGCTCTTCAGTGCATCCACTAACTTCAAAAGTTCTCTCTAGGTCCATAAGCCATTTGTTAGCCTTTATTGGTCCTTCCGTTCCAACGGAATTCGGGTATCTATACACCATGAACTTCTCATAAGTACATCCAGGTTCTACTCTAGGCGGTACTTGTCTAGCATTCTGTCCTTGTTCCATCTGAGTACGCACTACCTCAGTCATCTGGCGAATAGCTTCTGCTATAGCCTGTCCCCCTTCCAGTGGAGGATTTCCAGTCTCTTGATCCCCACCTCTCGGAGATGTATTCTCATGTCGGTTTTGTACCATGATTTCCTTTTCCTGAAAACGCATAAAACCATCGTGGGTCAGTCCCTTCCTAAGAGAAGATTACCTTTCTTCCCTTGAACTCGCAATCTTACGGGCGTATCTTATCCTTTCACTAGATTCAAGCCTATAGCTATAAGATCCAAGCCTACCACTACAAATCTCAAACCTAGTCAAGGGCACCATGCATTCCTAGGACAAAGCTTGGGATTGATAGTGACTGAAACGCCAGGACATGTAACACAAGGCTACATACCCCTCATACATGACAAGCAATATGCTATGCAACTAAGTACACTAGTAGTATGCAATATCGTAGAAGCCGAAAAATAATAAAAGTCGGAAGTTCTAAGCAATGCAAACAGCAATTGCAAAGAACATGGTACCGTACTAACATAATATTAATGCTTTTTCCATGACCATAAAACTGTATCATAAGATAAAATATCCCAAAATATCATGTAATAAAATTTAGTCTCCCAAAACATGAGACCTTCTTAAAATATTGTCTCTCAAAAGGTCTAAACCATAAGTTCTTTCACAGAATAGCTAAGTTTCCTTTTTTCTACATAATTAAAGTTCCATCAGGTGCCAGATGCCGAAAGACTCCAGAAAAGGTGTGATTCTCTTCCTCTTCATCATAGGTGTCATCTTTTATTCTTGTAACAACTTCTACCATTCCAGTTGGCGAATGGTAGTATAAACTACTACAATGAGATTTCGAAAAATCTCAACAAGTAATCACACAACATACAATAGTTAACGCAAGCATATAAGAGGTACATCATGAAATGCATGCATGGACATGTACTTGGCTTAAACAGAAACTTGACATATGCATTTGACCATTTTCAAAAGACTTGTAACAGAGACTTGACATTTTCAAAAAAACTTCTTTAATTTTCTTTTCTTGTTGATTCTTAATCAAAACTTTTCTTATCAGAACATATCACAAGATTTTCATCGAGTGATCCTTATCATATCACAAGCTTTTCATCAAGTAATCCTTATCTTATGAGTTCTTATTCTTATTCATAGGGTGGACACAACACGGCTCCCCTCCTTGCACTATGTGTTCCTGCTAATTACCACACCATCAATGATCTATAGGCGGGAATCATAGGCGGGGCTCTACCACCATCCCTACAGCTTGAGTTAAACTGAGAATCATATTAACTCGACCTTACTTTGTCGAATTACATCATTATGCACCCACTAGCACTAGGTGCTTCCTCGCTTCGGCATTCTTTAAAAAGAAGCTATTCAAGGCTCGTCAACTATTCTTCGTTGACCCAGAGGTTGCTACTCCATTCTTAAGCACTCTAGAGTGGACAGAGGAGTTCCACTAGGACAATCCCCCATCCTAGCACTTGAGGTCGTGATAAAATATTTAGACTCTTTTCTTTAAAAACATTTTCTCCAAATGGATGTGACATGGAACTTAAGACATACGTACTCATACTTAACATGTGACATATGGAATGCCATGCATGAAGTAACCAAGCATAACATGTTCAATTCATAGCATGATTACATGAAATATCCAAACACATTCATAAAACCATGGAAACATACTTAGCCTGAAACACATAGGGGCAAAAATCATGAGATTCATCCGTTAAACATGTTTCAATCTTCAAGCATATGACATAAGAATCAAAGCATAGCTTTCCATGGTTAAAAATACTTTTGACCTATAAAATGAGCATGGAATGAGACTAATAAGATATGAATGAAAGCTACACTCAAAGACGAACAACTTTTATGAAGGAGTCATCATAAGAAAATACTTACAAAGAGTCAAAAATCTCTATGCAAAAGGACCCAAAACTCTGCCCGAGAGAGCTCTTTTGAGTTTCTCTCTAAGAACGGGGTAAAAAAGTGATGAAAGGGAGTAAAATGTATCTTGCACGACTTTAGACTTTTGGAGGGGGAAGTTATGGGCTTGACTGACCCTTGATTGGAGGTGGCTATATAACATAAAGTGGAGAATACTACGGGGCAAGGACTGCCTACAGCAGCTATGAGGTATGGAGGTTAATGGAGTGGATTTCTCCATCACATCAAAGCACTATTGGGTGCATCCAAGGGCAGTGGATGGCCTGGCATGTGGGGAAGGAAACTTCTTCAAAAAGCTTTGCCAAGGTGGCCAAATTCGTGGGCCTCAACCAAGTGGGCTTCAATTTGAGATTTAAATAAGGTTTAGTTAGCGTTTGGGATGCTATCAAGCCCAAATCAAATTTTTAAGGTTTAAAAGGTTGGTTACTGATGTCATAATAAGGATGTGGTTAATTAATAGCATGTAGAAGTGATTTAATCAAGTAATTAAACACAATGTTAGAAATCAGATTAAAAAGGGTTTGGAGACCAACTTTAGGGTTTGGGAAACCATTTAGGATTTTGGTTTCAACCAAGTTTTTTGGGGTTTCAATTGGATTCCAATCATTCAGGGTTTCGCTAGGATTGAAACCCTCTTTGGTCTGGCACAATTTGGTTTATCAAATGAAACAAAGTTTGCCTAGGTGGCATGATCTCACACCTTGATTTTCTTCACAATCTATCTAACGGTTCCACATGGTGTCAAGTGTTTAATACTATTCACTGTGTGGCTAAGATCTTGCCAAGTGTCCAAATAAAACTTCTCTAACCTAATTTGGACATTCTACCATGTGATTTTAAAAACATTGCACTAGGTACACTTATCGAGGTTACTATTCACTCCAAAAAAATGCATAATAAACTTAACACTAAAAAATTCCAAATATTCATATTAACCTATAGTGAAAATTGCTTGCCGAAATTCAACCCCAAAATGCCCCTAAAAATAATTTCGCAGTTTCGAACAGGCGTTACGTCCGAAATTATGAAAATAGGTTATTGCGTCATAAAATCCTAAATAATCAATTGAGTCTAATGGTGTAAAGCATAACGCATTCTGACACTTCTAACTATCTCAAATAATTAAACTCATATTTCTAGCGCCATAGAAAATGATAGTACTAACTATGTTGACAAATTAAAACCTGTGCGATTGGTCAATTCGTAAAAAGTTATGGGGTTTTCACGAGGTTCCTAAAATCAATAGAAATTCCACCAATAAATTTCTAACGGGCAGTTACACATTGTAGTAAAAGAACTAAAATGAGCTCCACTTTGAATTACAGAAAACCTGCAAGTTAGGAATTCATGGATGGAAGGGCATAATATCAAAACATGGCACAAATTCTCCATTGGATGTTGACAAAAACAACATTGCCCCTCAATGTCTAGTTTTCTCTTAATCAGATTGGCCTTAGTTGGTAAACTGTCTTAGTTGGCCTTAGTTTTCTCCAAGCAAAAACCTTAATCTTATGAGGAATTTTTAACTTCCAGAGAGCAGTCCAAAACTTCTTCATCAAAACACTATTAGAGGACTCCCCACATTCAGGTTCCAAGCAATTTTTAAAGAATCTGTAAGCGCTTTTAACAGAGAAAGTACCTGACTTTTCATGTTCCCACATCCACTAGTCTATAGCTCCAATATGACTAGGGTGCAATCTGATAACAACATCAACAATTTTTGGATTGAATAGAGCTCTAGCCTTTGTAAGATCCCACCATTTACTACTTGGATCAATTAGTGAGGAAACTTGGTCCTCCATTTGACAGAGTTGCTCAACACTCTGTTCAGAACCCAGTTCATGTCTCAAGTTTTGAATTCCAGGAATCCAGGCATCATTTAAAATATGGATAGAGCTTCCATTTCCCACATTCCACCTCCCCCTTTCACAAGTAGGTTCTTTGCCTCCCATATTTCTCTCCAAGCATATGAGGGATTACCTCCAAGAGAGGTTGCCAATAAGTCACCATCAGAAAAATATCTAGCAGCATACATCTTGTGGAATAAGCTCTCCTTATTCTGCAATAACCTCCAAGCTTGTTTTGCCAACATAGCCATATTGAAAATCTCTAGTTCCTTGAACCCCATTCCTCCCACAAATTTTGATTTTCACATTTTCTTCCAGTTTAGCCAATGAACCTTTCTCTCTTCATTCTTTTGTCTCCACCAATATCTGGCCATCATACTCTATATTTCAGAACAAAGCTTTGTTGGAAGTCTGAAACAACTCATAGCATAAGATGGGATTGACAAATCTACTGCTTTTAGAAGGACTTCCCTTCTCCCTTGAGAAAACATATTCCCATTCCATCCTTGCAATTTGAGCCAAACTCTGTGCTTGATTGCTGTAAATGCCCTTGATTTTGACCTACCTACCACTGGGGGCAAGCCATGATACTTATCATATTGCTGCACATGAGATGAGCTCCACGAGTTCATAATAGCCTGCCTGTTATTCTGTTCCACATTGGCACTGAAAACCGTTGCAGTTTTCTCTCTATTTAATTGTTGGCCTGAAGCAATTTCATACTATTTTAACAAAGCTTGCAATCTTACCTTTGTAACCACATTTGCAGCACAAAAAATAAAGCTATCATCTGCAAATAGTAGGTGATTTAGCTTAGGGGCCCCACGACAAATCTGTATGCCAGGAATAGACTTAGTTCTTCCAGCCTCTCTCAATGAACGATCAACCCTTTAGTACACAGGAGAAAGAGGTAAGGAGAAATAGGGTCTCCCTCAAACCTCTTGAAGGAACAATAAAACCAGTAGGAGAGCCATTAATCAAAACTGAGAATGAAGGGGTCCTAACACACATCATCACAAGCTGAATTATACTCTCATGGAAACCCAGTTTGCTCATAATAGCTTCAAGAAAACTCCATTCTTCCCTATCATAGGCTTTACTCATGTCAAGCTTAATGGACATAAAGCCTTTCTTTCCTTTCTTCTTCCTATTTAAAAAATGTAAAACTTCATAGGCCACGAGGACATTATCTGTGATGACTCTTCCAAGTAAGAAAGAAGACTGAGAATATGAGATGACCACTAGTAATACTAGCTTAATTCTATTAGCAATAACCTTAGAAATTAGATTATATATGAAATTACATAAACTAATAGGTCTAAGGTCCTTAACTATTTGGGGACACTTCTTCTTAGGAACCAAGGTGATGACAGTATGATTAATATCTTGAGGCATTTCACAATGGTTTAAAGCATGTAAGATAGCAGAAGTGATGGAAGTACCAATGTCAAGCCAAATTTCTAAAAGAAGAGAGGTGGCATTCCATCAGGCCCTGGTGCTTTATTAGGATGAATCTCTTTCAAAGCTAGGAGAACTTCCACAGCTGTGTATGGTTTAATAAGGTCAGCATTCATTTCAGGTGAGACATTCCTCTCCATTTTGTCAAGAATAACCTCCTGGTCTCGAGGACCTGCAGAAGTAAATAATGAATTGAAGTGGTTAACAATTAATCTATCACAATCCTCCCCTTCCTGCCAGCAATCCCTTACATCCATTAATTTTGATAAGCAATTCTTCTTCTTTCTTTGAGATGCTTTAGCATGGAAAAGGTATTTTGGTCCCCTTCAGCTAACCATAAAGCCTTGATCTTTGTTTCCACATAATCTCCTCTCTATCCATCCATTTCTAAACCTCATCTGTAGCTCTACCAATCTCCCTAGTATTTAAAGTTGTTGGGTCTTTATTTTGTGCCAGAGAGAGTTTGAGCCTTGCCTCTTTCAGCTTGACCTAGACCTTGCCAAATTGGGACTTATTCCACCTTTGTAACTTACTGGTATAGCCAGAAATGCAATCCATAATACCCTGCATGCCACTTGAAAAGGCAGCAGTGAGCCACTCATGCTAAACTATTCTTGAACATTCCACTTCTCCAAGCTACATTGCCTCAAATCTAAAAGGTTTAGAACCTCCCCCTCTTGACTGTGCACCTCCAAACTCAATCCATAAAGGGAGATGATCAGAATAAGAGATAGAACCATGGGCGACTGAGGCTCTATTAAACAGATTACACCAAGAATTGTTACCAAGGAACCTATCCAGACTCTCCAAGACCTGATCTTGTCTTCCATTGCACCAAGTATATTTTGGACCACAAAATCCAAACCTTAACTCACAATCCAGAAACATTTGTTGAAAGTCAAGCATTTTCTGTTGTGGTCGATCTCTTCCCCCCCCCCCCCCCCCCAATTTCTCCTGTACTGTTAAAATCTCATTGAAGTCCCGAAACACTAGCCAAGCCTCCTCAGGATTCCTCTTCAAACTTCTTAACAAATTCCAAGTATCCGTTCGTCTCGCAGTATCAGGTTGGTCATAGACACATGTCAAGTACCAATTGCTTGAATCTTCAGTTACCATATCATCAATATGCGAGGCTGAGTAACTCATAATGGACAATGGCACTTCCCTCTTCCATAACAATGCAAGGCCCCCACTTCTACCCACAACATCAACTGTTAAGCAATAATTAAACTTAATCTAACTCTATAGAATTCCATTTTTGTAGCATTAAGCTTTGTCTCTTGCAAGAACAAAACCATCGGGATCTTCTCTTTTGATTAGATCAGAAAGAGTACAAATACCATGAGGGTTCCCAAGCTCTCGTGTATCCTAACTTAGGATCTTTATTGAGCTCAGTGGGGCTGTGCACCAACCACCACCGAAACCTATGGAATGGGTTCCTCATTCCAATTATGGAGTTTAGGTTTGCTTTTAATTCTCTTAGAGCTCTAGCTACTCCAAAGCATCGTCAGTACCATGATGCCTCTTGGGCCTCCCACGATCACTTATAGATAAGGAATGGTGCACCTGGGACCTAAGAGTTCTCCTCCATTTACAAATAGTACTAGAGGTAGATAGGTTCTCTGCTTCTGCATTCAAAACATCCTTCCCGCCAGAAGTATTGACAATAACCTCCCATATCAAATTGACACAATTACCCCTCTGTTGAACAGTTTCAATGATGTGCCCCGTACCATCCGCAATAGTTACAATTTCCACCTTATCCCGCTATTGATCAGTTACCATATTGTGCCTCATACCATCCGCATCAGTTACAATGTCCACCTTATCACCTGACAACTTGCTAGATAACCTTTGGCTTGTAATTATCTCTCCATTACTTACCTCCTATAATGGAATCTGATGATCATTATCACAATCTTGGCTGTTATCCGATATTTGCGCCCCAACAGCCTCCTTTCCAACATTATCCTCAGTAACTACTTCTTTCTGATTACCCAAAGAGTCACCGGTGGCCTGACTTGACCTATAACATGACCCATCGGAGGTCTGCTGCCTCCCTAGTTAATCGGCCGACTATGTACAGGACCTCCATAATCACCAAGATTGCCTGCACGTAACTAGGGGCCATATGGAAAATCAGAAACAGAGAACTTTTCCTTCAATGGCCGCCACTGATTACATTCCTTATGACTATGGCCAGGGTGCCACAGATGTAGCAAAAATTTGGGAGACGTTCGTAAGAGAAACGAACCTAGAAGGGATTAGATGAGCCCACACAAACCTTCTTACCACGTAGCAATGGTTTACTAACATCCAACTTAACTCGGATGTGCAGGTACTCCCTCCAAGCTAGTGCATCCTTCTCCAAATCAACCTCCACCACCCTACCAACTTCCTTCCCTACTGTGTTTCCCATCTTCCATATCCTAGCCATAATGGGAAGATCGTTAATTTGAAACCAGAAAAGTGCTTTAGGAAACGACACTTGATGTACCTATTGTAGCCCTTCAACCTCACTTGTGAGAACCAAGTGTTCATCGAATGCCCAAGGGCCCTCTCTAATAACATGTTCTCTATCCCATGGATCTTCAAACTTAGCAATGAACAAATTAGCACTACCATCCCGAATGGAAATAGGCTTACCAGGACGTGATAGACGCTTCATAGTACTCTTAAACGCCTCCTTGTTAAAGTGTTTAACAGTGAACAGTTTAAATAGCAAACACTTATCACTTCTTCCCAGAGCACCATCAAGAGACGCTTCATCCACCACTATAACATCCTCTTCCTGCTCAGTCAAGGACAGTGTTCACACATCTTCTCAAGATTAACCTTCATAGCATTCATACACTAAGATGAAAGGGGAGCCCGAGATTCAGCCCTGCAGGAAGTAGGTAGGGAACCTCTACTCAAGGAAGCCCTCAAGAGGATGTTAAGGTAAGTTTGGTGCAAATTTCTTCTAATTAGGACAAACAATTTTGGCAAGCCCATACGTGGAATTTACAAATGCAAGGGAAGAACGTGAAGAAAATATTTTGCAATACAATGTTGGCTAGGATAAATTAGAAATTAAAAGCAAGTGGAAGAGAAGAGTGTAAGAAATTAAGAACCAAAATAGTTAGTATTTACACAATAGGATGAAAATCCCGTGAGGGTATTTGTCCCACGAGTTGATGATGGACAGAGGAATTACAAGTGCTTGAATTGTGAACATATGGTTTCTATTTATAGACCACAAGGCACTAGTGGTAAATGGCACAACTACATGCAAGGGACCCAAACGTTTGACTCAATTAGATGGTTTTGTCTCTTGACATTTCCTCAACCAACACCCACATGGGAACCATCACCATGGGGAGGATACAAATCCAAGGGGTTCAACACTTTATGTGTAATTACCTTAATTACCTTATTAGTGACTTTACAAATGATTAACCCTTTACTTGGGTAATCAACATGCACTAAACTTTTATTACGTATTTCATCTGACGTCATTCCTAATACTTTCCTTAGTTACCTTATCAGTGACTTTACAAATAACTAACCCTTTACTTGAGTATGCTTAGGTTGGATAAGGTCGGTCTTCCGCAAGTTAGGTTGTAACTTTGGATGTGGTTTGGTTTGGTTTGGTTTTTTTCTTTCGGTTACCAGAGATGGTGTTAATGTCTTATCTGTAAATCCCTAGTATCCTTTTTGTTACCACTGTTTTCCTCGNAAAAAAAAAAAAAAAAAAAAAAAAAAAAAAAAAAAAAACCTTTACTTGGTTGACTCCTCATAACTCCATTTATCTAGGCATAAACCAAAGTTCCTGAGTTATGTATGTTAGCCATGGGTTACTTAACTCAAGTATTTTCAACCCCATTCTGGCAACATGTTTTTTTGGATTTCTCCAGAAACAATCTTTTGGTCATTGGATCTGTTACCATCTTGGCTAAGGAAACAAAATTAAATTTGACCTCTCTTCTTTTTATTATAACTAAAATATAGTAATAATGCACATCAATGTATTTTCTTTTGGAACTCTGTGTCCCACTTTTTATTAATAAAATGACAAATTAATTATCACAAAACACATTGACTGGTTCTGTGGATGTTTCCAAACTTAAACTTCCAATAAAACGTTTCATCCACACCGCAATATTGCAAGTTATATACTCTACTTCCATTATGATCACAATAACACAACCTTGTTTCTTACTTAACCAAGAAATTGTTGTTCCGCCAAATAGAAATATATGTCCACTTGTAAATTTTCTATCATCTACATCACTTCTAAAATCGGCATCACTATTACTGATTGATTCCAAATCACTGATTCAAAAACATAACTTCATATTTTTGGTACATTCTAAATATCTTAATATATTTTTTATTCCAAAGCATTATTGATTGCCAATGCTCCTTACCTGGATTATATTAATATCTACTTACCAATCCTATTGCATGACAAATATGGAATTTTAAGTATTTCTCTTGTTTTCTCATATTTTGTGCACATACTTTTACTCAAAGTATGATGTGTACTTAAGGTTTACAATTTTTCATACCAAATCTTTTTAAGTATTTTTTGTAAATATTTTTCTTAATCTCAATATAATATTTTTTGAATTCATATCTCTTAAAATTCTTATGCCAAGAACATAGGTGGTCTCACTCATGTCTTTCATTTCAAATTTAGGTCTTAAAAGTTCTTTTGTTTTTATCTATCATATCCAGATTCTTACTCACTAAGAATATATCATTAACATATAATGATAATATTGTTACTTTATGTCATATTTTCATATATATATATATATATATACTCACACACACACACACACATAGTGATCTAGTAGACCCATTTCATATGCAATTTCCAAAATTGCCTGGTGAAACTTCAAATACTATGGTCTTGAGGCTACTTAAGTCCATACAATGATTTTCTTGACCTATTGACTTTTTTTTATGTCCTTCAATTTGGAATTCTTCAGGTTGAATCATAAAGAAACTTTTTCGACACTGTGATTTTGCCATAAGATTTTGACAAGTGAGATTCTTTTTTTGAGTAACTCTTGCACCTTTGTATCGAAGATTCATATTGGTATTTCCTCATGATATAACCTCTCTTGCATTTGTAGTGGCTCGCAACCAATCACATGGGTAGGATCAAACACGTACTTTTGTAGTGTCGACAAGTGAAACACAAAATGGATTCCTGCTAATTTTGGAGGTAACGTTTGTCATCGGGCCTATTTTCTTGACTACCTCAAAGGGCCGACGAAACGAGCATTCAACTTCTTCTTTTTTACTCTAATCTTATTACACCCTTTATTGGGAAAAACCTTTAACTATATTTTGTCACAAACTTGAAACTCTAACTCACAATGATGTAATTATCTGCATGACTTCTTAGTTTGCATTGGGTTACTAACATTCTTTGTCGGATAAAGGAGACTTTTTCTTTTGTTTCTTGTATGATATTTGGTCCCAACAGGTGTCCTCCTCCCACTTCATCCCAGTACAAAGGGGAACGACATTTTCATCCGTATAAAGCTTCATATGGAGTTATCCAAATAGTCGTCCAAAAATGGTATAAGTGAACTCGATTAAAGAGATGAAAATGGCTGGATATCTTTGGATGACTCGATTATGCGCACGAGCGAGGATAGGGTTGTATTCATTGGTAATGAATTTAGTTGCTGAGAGGGAGTTGAGTTGAGCAAAATATTTACTAAGCTCAGCAATATTTACTGATAGGTTTGGGAGATGAGATGAGACTTTTGTATTTTGTTTTAAAGTTTAAAATACTATTTTTTAGTTTTGGGATTTGAAAAAATTAAATTGTTTATTATGTTTTATATGGGGATATGAAAATGTATAATAATAAGATGAGATGAAGATGAGAAATCTCATCTTGTCTTTACCCCCAAATCTTGCAAAATATTTCATAGAATTTCCATTGAAACATAGTGTCAATAAAATTCAATGTCACTCTATTATCTATAATTTCATAAAACTTGAATTATTGATATAAATTATGTTTTGATTACTCTTTCCCTAAGAATCATATTCCTCATAAATTAACTTTAGCAACAATCTACTACTAAAATAGATCATAATATATATACATATATACAACTATATTTTATAACTCAATTTTTAAAAAACAAAGTTTTATCACTTTGTTAAACAAATTAATAATAATTTTACAATAATCGTAAAATAGTTTTAAATCGAGTATAACTTTAATCCGGATACCGTAAAAGTGTCATTGTTTGCAGCCTCAAATGGCAAGTTGCCACATCAATCACTCATAGTTTCTTCAAAAGCTACGCATACACTAAATTTTTTGCCAAACAATATAGACTTTGTTTCAAAGTAAAAAAAAAATCTCAGTTTTCGTATTTTTCTACCCACTAGATCTGCATCTCCATGTTGTAGCCCCATTCCAATCACCGCCCCTTTATCGCCCATCCATGCTATAATTTTGCAATGAAATCCGTTTGTGAAAAGTCATGAAATAGGCTATAAGAGTCTGATAACTAAAAAGTGCCTACATTTATGGAACCCAAGCGGCCATTATTTTGTAATTCTTTGATAAACAATGGGAAAAAATCATTCAATAGGCCCCACGAATTAGCAGCTTTATTTTGTGTTGATTTTGTTTTCAAATTGAAATTACTTTAAAAGGTGACAACCCATGAAAACATTAAAATGTTGGGGAAAAAAAAAAATCAGTAGAACAGAAGACAAGCTCTTACAATAAGATAGTCGAATTTGAAAAAATTGAGAAAGAAAACACTTCAAAACGTACTTTGATGTATGAAGGAGAAAGCGAGATAATTTGAGTAATTTGTAAGATATTTAATTCAAAATTATTATTTTTTTAAGCAAATTGCAACATTAAAAACAAAGGTATTAGAGGAGGGGGGGTAAAGTGCCCCCAAAGAAACGCCTCATTATAGTGCTTGCAGCAGTTAAAAAATTTAAAATAAAAGGAAAAAAGGGCAACGGACCAATATTGGTTCGGGACCCTTGTTACTTGACAAAACTAAGGATGGGACTGCGTTAAGCAATTTTGTGTCGTCCAACAAGTGAACTGAAAGGTTATGGTTGAAGCACTGCAAGTAACTATTTTCATGTGTTTATGAGATTCCCACGTCCCACTACGTCCACGTTCTTATTCAATGAAAGCGGGAACATAGCCAGATATCTAGTCGAAATTATAGGGTTGTAGTCAGCTCAACAATGGCGCACGACACCGAACTAGCACGTGGGGCTTAAGCGCTGGCAGTGGAGGGGGAAGGGAAGGTTTTTTTTAAGAGGATCGAAGGCTGGGGAGTCAAACGGTATGACTCGTGTACTATTTTACACGAGCAAATGTGTGGAGGTGCTTAAGGACCACACAAGGCTTTGGCCGATGCTCCCAGCTCACACGCTACTCCATTTTGGATACCATTCAAGGAAGTTGTAAATCAACGACCTCTAAATCTATTGGTGGGGTGCGTGCATCACTTAGATTGTCGGAAAACGATAAATCTAACTATCTCGACCTAAAAGGAAAAGAAGGAAAAAGAAAATAAATGGAAAACAAACTAGATTTCTAGTACAATAATAGAGGAAATGAATAAGTGGAGGAGAGGGAGGAGTCTCTCCTGTGAGTGTTTTCTTGTTTTTGGTATAGAGAAAGGGAGAAGATTTTTCTTTTAGAGAGAGGTTTCAATATGTAAGGATTCTCTGGGTTTATGTGAGGATTTGTAGGTAGTTTTCTGGATTGGTGTATGGATTTCAATGTAAATGGAAGAAAATGTAGGTGGATTTGCAATAGAAAAATAGCAAGATAATTGTATGATAAAAAGCAACTGAGGAATCAGATTGCCACAAGGTTCTTCAAGGGCCCTTAACCTCCAATATTCTAGATGTTTCTTCAATAATGTTCGAATGATTCTTCAAACGTTCGTTCCACTACATATCCACGCAGGGATAACAAACTTGACAAAGGAACATGCAACACGTGTAAAGTAAAAACAGAATTGAAAATAGAATGTATCAGAATGCAAAAAGTACTAAACGACAACACTAAGACTTAGTTGACTCTAAACGACAAGTAGCATAAATGGCAGCCATTCTCTAAGTCTCCCATCTTCATACGACGTCGTGCTGACCATCCCAAGAAACGGTGAGCTTCATCTTCCTTCCCAAGCGCAGCTTTGTGAGTTCCCAACTTAAATCCCTAACTCATCACTTCACTTCTATTTCCACCTTTCTTCCCTTCGATACTTGCATCTCTCTGTGTTCCTCATCGCCGCCCTCTGTCGCCTACCTCCTTATGAGGCCATAACAATCTCCCTTCCTTAAAGCACCTTGCCCACAAGGTGGGGGTAAAGGTCTCTAAGCTTCCAGAGCGATTCCTAGTTGTTGTTTTCATGATTTATGCCAACCCATTTGATTAACAATTTGGTAGTAGCTCGGCGGCCTATGTTCTTGAGACGGTGGTCCAAAATGGCTTCTGGTTCCGGCAAGATCTCACCCTTATCATTCACTGGTGGCAATTTCAGCAGTGGGCAGATTTGCTCACCCAGTTTTCTCTTCAAGCAAGAGATGTGGAAAACTGGGTGAATTCGTGAGGTTGCTAGCAGATCCAACTTGTAGGCCACTTTTCCCAAATGCTGGATCACTCTGAAGGACCCATAAAAACTTGGAGAGAGCTTGAGGTTACGACGTGTTGCTATGAACTTTTGCCTATAAGGCTAAAGTCTGAGGTAAACCTAGTTTCTTTCAGTAAATTCCCTTTCAGTTCTTCTGCGATCAGCATAAATTTTCATCCTTGCTTGTGATGCTTGTAAATTTTGTTTGAGCAATGTCTTGATCTAGTCCCTTGTGTGTAATAAATTGTCCACTGCAACATTTGATGACGTGCCCGGTATGTAAGTAGTGAGTTTAGGAGGACGGTACCCATAGAGGGCCTCAAAGGGTGAAATTTTGGTAGATGTATGATAGGATGTATTGTACCAGACCTTTACCATTGGTAACCATTGGTCCCAACTTTTAGGTTTAACCCCTGCGTAACACTGTAAGTACCCCTCCAAGGTCTTGTTAAGTGCTTCCATTTGCCCATCTGTCTCAGGGTGATTGGCTAAACTATAATTCAATGTAGACCCTTGTAGCTCAAATAGGGCCCTCCAAAAGGAACTTAGAAAGATGGGATCTCTGTCTGAGACAATTGTTTTAGGAAACCCGTGAAGTTCGAACACCTCCTTTAGGAAGATCTGAGCTACCCCAGCAGCTGTGTATGGGTGGGATAGTGCTATAAAATGGCCATATTTAGTGCATCTATCCACTACTATGAGTATAACACTTGCACCTTGAGACACTGGTAAACCTTCTACAAAATCTAAAGAAGTTGCTTCCCAAGCCTGTCCAAGAATAGGAAGTGGCTGCAAGAGTCCTGGGGGTAAAATAGACTCGGATTTATTGACTTGACATACATCGCATTCCCTGATTGTCCTTTTTATATCATTTTTCATACCTTTCCAAAAAAAAAATCTCTTTTGGCCCTTTTGTAAGTTTTAAGAAATCCTGAGTGTCCAGCTTGAGGATCTTCATGTATAAACCTTAGAACCTTGCTTTTGAAAGCAGAGTGAGGATCCACCACTATTCTCTCCTTCTTTAAGATTAAGCCCTACTGTAGTGTGTGCCCCTTAGGTACTTCCTGATTATTGGCAAATCTGGCTAATAGTTGCTACAAGTCTATTGAGGTGGTATAAGTGTGCTTGAGTTCCTTAATCCATAGAGGGGTAGGAAAGGTAATAACAACTAACGACCCTTCAGGAACTATTCCAGACTCGTGCTTTCGTGAAAGTGCATCTGCCACTTTGTTTTCCTTCTCCTTTTTGTACTGGATGTTGAAGTCATACCCCATAAGTTTAGTAATCCATTTTTGTTGGTCCACCGTGCCCACCTTCTATTCGAGTAAGACTTTTAAGGCTTGTTGGTCAGTCTTGATAGTGAAAGCCTGACCCAGTAGATAAGGTCTACACTTTTGAACTGCTGAAACAAGTGTTAGGAACTCCTTTTCATAAGTAGATAGGGCCAGAGCTCTACCCTTTAAAGCCTTGCTAAAAAAGGCTATTGGTTGGCCTCCTTGCATTAGGATAGCCCCTATGCCTACCCCACTAGCATCACATTCCAGAGTAAAATGTTGTGAAAAGTCTGGTAGCCTCAGTACAGGTGGTGAAGTCACTGCTACCTTAAGATCCTGAAATGCCTTAGCTGCCCTTTCACTCCATACAAATGAGTTAATTTTCAACAACTCAGTGAGTCGTGATGCAACAAGTCCTTACCCTTAATGAACTTACGATAGTACCCAGTGAGACCCAAAAATCCCCATAAGGATTTAGTGTTCTTAGGGACTAGCCAGTAGAGCATGGTTGCCACCTTCTTTGGGTCTGCTTTAACCGCTCCACCAGTCACAATATGCCCCAAATATTCTACTTCAGGTACCCCAAACAAGCATTTAGACCTCTTAGCATACAAACAGTGATAAGCTAGGGTCTTTAGGACCTGCTGTAAATGATCAAGGTGCTCTTCCATGCTACTGCTGTAAACTAGTATGTCGTAAAAAAAAACTAACACAAACTTCCGCAAGAAAGGTTTGAAAACTGTGTTCATCAGCCCTTGGAATGTAAAGGGAGCATTGGTAAGCCCAAAAAGCATTACCAAAAATTCATAATGGCCTTCATGGGTGCAGAAGGCTATTTTATGGACATCCTCAGGTACCACCCTAATTTGATGGTAGCCAGACCTTAGGTCTAGCTTGGAAAATACCACTGAGCCATATAACTCATCTAGTAATTCATCTATTACTGGAATTGGGAATTTATCCTTGACTGTCTCATGGTTGAGGGCTCTGTAATCGACACACAAATGCCAACTGCCATCATGTTTTCTGACTAATAATACTGGAGATGAAAAGGGGCTGGAGCTGGGTCTAATAACTCCAGCTGTAAGCAATTCAGACACGATTTTTTCTATTTTCATCTTTTGGTAGTGGGGGTATCGATAGGGTCTGGTAGAGTTGGACTGGTTCCTTCCTTCAGCACTATCTTATGGTCATGAGACCTGGTAGGAGGCAGTCCCACAGGCTCCTGGAAGACCTGGTGAAAGTGTTCTGACAACTGAACAATTTCTGGGCAGCAAGGCTTAGAGTGATGTTCCACCTCAGTATCTACTAACTGTAAAATAAGTTCCTTCCCTTTGTGAATAGTATTCAACAGGAATTTATCCTCTTCGTTAACAAAAGTAGTTTCACTTAACTATAGGCCCTTCAACCCCACCATTTTACCCCTCCACTGAAACTTCATTACTAAGCTCGAAAAATCCCAAGTAATGAGTCCAAGGCCCTTTAACCACTACACTCCAAGCACAGCACCACATCTAGGTAAGGATAAAACATGAAATGAGGGAGAGAATGTGGTACCTTGTATGTTAGTGAGCACATTACTGCAATAGCCTTGACTTTGCAAGAGCACTCCATTCGCCACTCGTACCTTGAGCTGTCCAACTCCATCCATAGGTAACTGATTTTTTGTCACAATTAGAGGATCGAGGAAATTGTGGGTGCTTCCGGAGTCCACCAAAATAACCACCATAGAAGTGCCAATCTTCCCCCATAACCTCATTGTATTCGGGCAGGGAGTACCAATGAGTGCATTGAGAGAAATTTCTAGGTTATGTTCCAGCAGTAAGTTAGGGCCCTTCTCTTCAGGTTCCTTTGAATCATAAAATACTTCATCAGTGATGTCTTCTGGCGCATCTTCTAAGTTGTGTCGTAAGTAGAACTTAGGAGTTCTACACACATGCAATGGGTTCCATTTCTCTTCACAGTGATAACACAAGCCTTTCTTTCTTTTTTCATCCATTTGCATAGATGAAATTTTTCTTGTCTGTTGGTCTGGTAAATCTAGAAATTTGTTCACTGGATGCACCTTGGCTATTATTCAAAGAAGATGTACCGCCCTTATCCCCCATGTTTTTTTTTTTTATTTCCTTGAACTAACAATATATTCCTCTTGGATTCATGCGAGGCCAAATGCTGCATTCAGATTTACTTAGGTTGAACATACGAAGGGGAAGTCGGATCTCATCTCGAAGGCCACTGAGGAAGCAGCTCAACTTATGGGAATCTGGGAGTCTTTTCAGTCTATTGGAGAGAGCTTCAAATCTGGCCATGTATTCTACGACTGAGGAAGTTTGCTTGAGCTGTGTGATGTCCTCCATGGGGTCATCATAAGCAGTAGGCCCAAACTTGAGTTGAAGAGCTTGGATAAAAGTTTGCCAGCATATGAATTGGCCAGTGTCAGCAGCATCCTGCTACCACACAAGGGCCTCACCATTCATATGGTAAGAAGCCATGAGGAGTCTTTGAACACCAGGTGTTTGATGAAAATCAAAGTAATGTGAGGCCTTGAAAATCCAGCCCACAGGGTCTATATTGTCAAAGTGAGGAAACTCCAGCTTGATTCCTCTAAATGGTGGTCTTCGATTTTCCATTTGTTCATGCTCTCCATCTGCAGTTGATCCGGAGCCACAAGTTGGGTTTGGATCTGATTTTGGGTAGCCATCATGGTGCTCATCATGTCATTCATCTGGTGCATTTGATCCCTTAATTCCTGAATATTGTGTTCATGATTAGCAAGCATTTCCTGTTGTTTGCTAGATCTTGTATTTTCAGCCATTAGGACCGTGGGCTTTAGATACCAATTGTAAGGGTTCTCTAGGTTTATGTGAGGATTTGTAGGCAGTTTTCTAGATTGGTGTATGGATTTCAATGCAAATGGAAGAAAATGTAGGTGGATTTGCAATAGAAAATAGCAAGACAACTGCATCATAAAAAGCAACTGAGGAATTAGATTACCACAGGGTTCTTCAAGGGCCCTTAACCTCCAATATTCTAGACGTTTCTTCAATAATGTTCAGATGATTCTTCAGATGTTCGTTCCACTACATATCCACGCAGGGATAACAAACTTGACAAAAGAAATTGCAACACGTGTAAAGTAAAAACAGAATTGAAAACAGAATGCATAGAATGCAAAAAGTACTAAACGACAACACTAAGACTCAATTGACTCTAAACGATAAGTAGCATAAACAGCAACCATTCTCTAAGTCTCCCATCTTCATATGACGTCGTGCTGGTCATCCCATGAAACGGTGAGCTTCATTTTCCTTCCCAAACGCAGCGTTGCGAGTTCCCAACTTAAATCCCTAACTCATCACTTCACTTCTACTTCCACCTTTCTTCCCTTCGATACTTGCATCTCTCTGTGTCCCTCATCGCCGCCCTCTGTCCCCCACCTCCCTATGAGGCCATAACACAATAGTGAGCTTTCCCGACTGAAATTCCCCTTTAAAACTAGTGATTAGAGGATTTTCTATTATTTATCTCACTCTTGGTTTGTCTATGCCCCAACCATCTCTTCTTGACTCTCTATTTTATTCCCCCTTTTTTTCTTTAAACAATTGGGGAATGATACGTTACAACTTTTTCTTTGATGACAAAATGAAGACTATGTGTGGTAGCTTTTTATTAGATGGTGTAAAACTGTACTTTTACACTTGATTTGGACTAGGCCTGCTACATGCACCTAGCGAGTGGGTAGCCGACCACCCCGCCCCCTCACCCACAGGGGCAGGTCGCCGAGTTTGGTGCTTGGGCCCTGCCCCATCCCGCATGGGTAGGTGACCCAGCTTGAATGTCAGACAGGCAAATTGGCCCATGGACCCTCCGCTCACCTTTGGGCATCAATGAGTCAATGCCCTGATGGTGCTTTATAGGCCCATTTGGCCATTTTTAGGCCCAGAACCTGTATTTCACTCCAAAAATATAATATAAATCTTAGAAACTTTAAATATATAAAAATAAAGTTCATCTCCAAATATAAATAAACCTAAAACTAGTTTCAATTCCTAAATAAACTTAAGTTGCTAACTAATAATTCAAAAATATTACAAAGTAGTCTAAAACTATTACACATTAATCTAAAACTATTACAAATTAATCTAAAAATATTACAAATAGTTTGAATAACTTAAGAATAATAAGAAAAATGATAAACACAAATCACTTTTCACAATACTTTACACATTTATGTTTTAAAATGAGGGGTATTTTTGTAAAATATCTTATAAAAGTAACACCACTTTACAAAAATATCCTCATTTTAAAATATGTGTTGTGTGAGTATCATTACTTTAATAAAAATGTTACAATACATAAAATAAATAAATAAATAAATAAATAAAGGTAACAAAATAACAAACCTATTTGACAAACTTAGTCCCTCCAACTCCAAGTGTTCAATAAAATATGAAAACAAAACAAAACAAAAAAGTGGAATGAAAATGAAGACATTGATATCTCAAAAAGAAAAGAACTTCAATTAGAAAAAAATAACATAAGTACTACAAATAATTAATTAACAAACCAATTATGTATTAAACTATCAATGTGTGGCCGAAGTAGATTGAGATGAAGCCTCTTTCCTGAATTAGTCCATGTAACAATTGAAATCAAAATTAAGTTTGTCAAATAAATATAAAACAATCTATATAAGCAATGAATGGATTAAGAGTAATTACCACTTCCGATGTGATCAACACCTCCTCCTCATAACATTCCGCAAAGTCCACCACTGCCCAAATCTAAATTGACTTCCCTTTAGTTCAATTCCAAGTGCAAATCACAGCCTTTACAGTGCTAGGAGACAACAAACTCCTAAATGCATATAATATGAGTCCCTCAGTGCTAAATGCGGACTCTAAATCTACAGTAGAAATAGGGATGACCTAAATATTGAAGACTATCTCTCCAAGGACTAGATATTTGATGGCATTTACGTTCCACCAACCTAAAATATCAGATTGTTCTAAAAATGGGTGCAACTCCACTGACAAGTATCTTTCTAGTCTGATTGGCCATCTGAACTCTTCCAAAGCTCATGGGTATCACCAAACCTCATATCTCACTTACACTTTTTCAGCAGTAGCTTCGGGAGGAAGTGAAGCGGTGGATGGTGGAACTTCTATATTAAATCCTAGAATGTCGTGAACTGATCATATAACCTATTGAATGTGTCCTTAACCCTTAACAAAAGTTTATCTGCCAATCCCTTCCTGCTAATATTTCCAACCCATACAACATTCCATCAATTATTTACCGCAATTCAAGAACAATAGCAACATAGAGCAAAACATTGATCCTACTCAACTCATCCCAATATTTCTCATACTTGAGCTTCATGTTTAATGTCATAATACATAAAGTAAGATCAACACTTTTGCACATTTCATATAATTGGCCATTTACTTGAAAATTTGTTGATAATATTCATTTAATGTTACATATAAAGAACCAGAAATGGTGGATGTGACATCATAAAAAAGCCTCATGAATTCTACAAAAACTCGAATCTCCCTTCTTCCTCATCAAAGCAACATACATATTGCATGCATGTCATCATCTCCCATGGCATCAAAGGTCTTTCTATATTGTCGGTTGTTTTCAACATAAAAAATGTTGAATTCCATCTTGTACAAACATCCAAGTACATTATCATTTTATATTCAAGATCTGTTGTATGATCAAAGGTTTTGAATTTCTCAAGTCTAGCCGGTGAAGATCTCACAATCCTCACTGCATTTCTTACTCTTGCAACTGACTAATGAATATGAGGGCACAAGTAGCTTGTTTGGAGATTATGGATTTCCATAAATTAGTCTATAAGGCATCCATATCCGAACAGGAACAACGAAACTCATGGGTTATATCCTCAAATCTGAAGAAAAACCCGTGAAGATCTCACAATCCTCACTGCATTTCTTACCCTTGCAATTGACTCATGAATCTGAGGACACAAGTGGCTTGTTTGGAGATTATGGATTTCCATAAATTAGTCTATAAGGCATCCGTATCCGAACAGGAACAATGAAACTCATTGGTTGTATCCTCAAATATGAAGAAATGTATGATAGTAGGCAAATGGAGAAGTTAAGGAGTTCCACAGAAATTCATGTCAAGGACCGATGGGCGACTGTCAATCATTCTAAGTTCACGAACAGTTGGAAGAATATTGCTAGTGTGTAACGTTTGCCATAGAACTCATGAAGGAGACTTCAGACAAGCCCAAAATATGTGCTACAGGTGTAGATAGACGAGATATTATGCTCGATATTGTCCCCAGGCACCCCTAGTGCAGCAAAAGGTGCTAGGAAAAGGACATGGAGGCCTAAGGCAGCCTGGGCAAGCTAGGGTGCATGCACTCACCCTCAAAGAAGTTGATGAGCATGCCATAAAAACACAGGAAGTCAGCGTCATCACAGGTATGGAGTTGTAACTCGCCTTAGTTAACTTTCTTCGTAGGAGTCCTTTACGTATAGTGTAGTGATGGTTATCACAGGGAGAGTTAGAGTGTCACAAGTCTATGCGAGCGCCTTATTTGACTCGGAAGCTTCCCAGTCATTTGCATCTACCATGTTGGTTAGGATGGCTGGCCTTTGATGAGCCAAGGAATCATAGTGGCACTACCGAATGGAGAAACAGTGTTTTCCACCAAAGTAATTAAGGGATGTTAATTGGAGGTAGAAGGAGTTCCTTTGGAGGCTGAACCAGTTGTATTCGATATGCTAGGATTCGACGTTATCTTGGGAATGGATTGATTGTTTAGGCACTTTGCGAGTATAGATTGTCGTTCAAGAACTGTAACCTTTCGAGCACCAAGAATGGAGGTTAGAATCTTTAAAGGAAGCAAATTTGTGCCCATTACCAGAAGTCATTACCTCACTTTAGGCTAAGAAAGAGTTGATAAAAGGAGTTGAGGCCTACCTAGTACACTTGACCTCAAGGAAAAGGATGCGCAAAGGAAGTGGAGGATCTACTACTAGTAAGAGAAATCCTGGAAGTTTTCAAGGAACTGCCAGGAATGCCTCTTGTCAAGGAAATTGAGTTCACAATTGATTTAGAACCAGGGACTATTCCAGTCCATAGGGCACCAAATAGGATAGACCCGACGGAGTTAAAAGAGTTGAAGAATCAATTGTAGGAGTTATTGGTAAAAGGGTTCATTAGACCTAGTACCTCACCTTGGGGAGTGTTGGTACTATGTGTGAAGAAGAAAGATAGAATCCTTAGGATGTGCATTGATTATTGGAAGTTGAACAAGGTGACTATTAAGAATAGATACCCACTGCCTAGGATAGAAGATCTATTTGATCAGCTATAATGAGTTGCAGTCTTTCTAAGATCAACCTCAAATCTGGGTATCATCAACTGAGGATTAAGGAAGGCAATGTACCTAAGACAGCTTTTTGGACTACGTACAGCCACTATGAGTTCCCTGTAGTACCTTTCGGGTTGGTGAATGCCACAGCAACTGTTATGGATCTCATGAATAAGGTGTTCTGACCATTCTTAAATTTATTTGTGGTAGTGTTTATTGATGATATCTTAGGTTGCGTTTAGAAAGTGAGGTATTCTGTGAATAGTAGTGAAAAAGTAATGATAGAATATTGAATAGTAGTGAAAAATAGCTAAAAATTAATAATAAAATAATAAATAGTAGTGAGAATACCTCAGTACCGAACCTAGGCCTCAATGTACTCCTTAAGTGTTGAGGAGCACGAAGTTCACTTTAGGATAGTGCTAAGGACCCTTCAGAACTACCAGTTGTATGTCAAACTCAGCAAGTGCAAATTTTAGTTAGAGGAAGTAAGGTTTCTAGGCCATGTAGTTTCAAGGGAGGGAATCATTGTAGACTCAAGCAAGGTAGAGGATGTGATGGATTGGAAATGACCCACCTCGGTACAGGAAATCAAGAGTTTCTTGGGGTTAGCCAGTTATTATCGTAGGTTTGTGGGAGGGTTTTCTAAATTTTTGAGTCCTCCCATGGCATTGACAAGGAAGGGTGTTAGGTTTGTCTCGATATGAATAGAGTTTTGAAAAATTGAAGAGACCGCTAACCACGACCCCTATTTTGGCTCTACTAGAGCCTAATAAACTATTTGTAGTATTCAGTGACACGTCGAAGTATGGCTTAGGTTGTGTTCTAATGCAAGAAGGCAAGATAGTAGCCTATCCATTGAGACAATTGAAGGATCACAAAAAAGCTTATCCCACCTATGACATAGAACTAGTCGCAGAAGTGTTTGCCCAGAAGATATGGCAACACTTACTATATGGGGAAGAGTGAAACATTTACACGGATTACAAGAACTTGAAGCATTTGTTTACACAAAATAACCTCAACATGAGGTAGCAAAAATGGTTGGAGACCATCCGTGATTACCAGTGCAAGATTAAGTACCACCTAGGCAAGGCTAACTTAGTCACCAACACCCTAAGAGCTCATTTGGGAAGTGAGATGAGATGAGAATTTTTTAATAGTAGTAAGATAGTTTAAGTTGAGTATTTTTTGGGTTTTCGAAAAGGAGAGAGAAAAAATTAAATGAGAAATATTATAAAGTTAAAATATTATTAGAATATAATTTTATAATATTATTTTTGTTTGGGGATTTGAAAATTTTGAATTGTTTTTTATTTTTTGTTTGAAAGTTTGAAAAAGTTGTAATGATAGTTTAAAAAAGTTGTATTGATTAGTTTGAAAATATTTGTATTTGAAATATGTTTGGGAATGAGATGGAACGAGATGAGATGAAAGTTTCAAGATGAGATCTTTTTCCAAACAAGCCCTAAGTCACATGTCAAAGACAAGGGGCAAGAGGGAAGTCTCGGAGGTAGATTAGTTGTTAGAAGACATGAGACACCTACTGGTGAAAGACAAGTCACTAGGAAAGGAATTGCAAGGAATATAAGCGAAGGGCCTGCCAATTTTAGTTTGGGCGAGGACAAATGGTTTCAAGGAATTGCTAGAACAACAGGAAAAGGACCAAAAGTTGTTGGTGATCTGGTGGAAGATTAATACAGGCGAAGTGCCTACCTATTTTAGTTTGGTGAGGACGGGATCTTGTTATTGGAAGGGCGGAAAATGATCCCAAATAACCTAGAAATTATACAACAAATTTTGGAGAAGGCCCATTCCTCACCATGGGCCATGCATCGCGGAGGAACGAAAATGTACTGAGATCTCAAAAATAGATACTGGTGGGAAGGGATGAAGAGGGACATCGCCCACTTCATCAAAAGATATGATACGTTTAAACTGGTAAAGGTGGAGCATCAGTGACAGGTAGGAAACTTGCAACCTCTACCCATTCCCAAATGGAAATGGGAAGACATCGCTATGAATTTCATAGTTGAATTACTCCGAACTCCTACGAGTAAATATGCGATATGGGTAGTAGTGGATCAATTGACCAAGAGTGCTCACTTCTTACTAGTCACCATTATGAATACGATGGGCAAACTCACTCAGCTGTATATAGGGAAAATGGTGAGCTTACATTGAGTCCCGAAGACTATAGTATCAAATTGAGACCCTAAGTTTACGTCTCACATTTGGAGAAGTTTACAAAGGGCAATTGGCACAAAACTGAAGCTCAACAGTGCCTACCACCCTCAAATGTATAGACATTTGGAAAGGAACATCCAAACTTTGGAGGACATGTTAAGGTCATGTATACTAGATTTTAAGGGACCTTAGGAGCAACATATCCCACTTATTGAATTTGTACATAATAATAGTTATCAGGTGACTATCCAGATGACCCCGTATGAGACACTTTATGGATGGAAGTATAGGTTGCGTATCTATAGGGATGAAGTAGGAGAAGCCCAACCACTCAAACCTGGAGATCATTCAAAAGATGACAGAGCAAGTCAAACTCATATGGGCAAGGATGGCTATAGCCCAAAGTAGGCAGAAGAGTTATGCTGACAATAGAAAGAGAGAATTAACTTTCGAAGAAGGCGATTGGATATACCTTAAGGCACCCCAATGAAGGGTGTTAGATGATTTGGGCTAAAACGAAAGTTAAGCCCAAAATATATTGGACCCTACAAAGTGATGGAAAAAGTCAGCCCAGCAGCATATCGAATTTGGTTGCTTGCAGAATACCAAGGTACTCACAACGTGTTCCATGTTTCCTCAATTAGGAAAGACTTCGAGAACCAACAACCTTGGGTAATTGAACCAATTCTAGTTCGATTACAACCGAATCTTATGTATAAAGAAAGGCCAGTATGTATCGTAGATATGAAGGAGCAAAGATTGAGATCATAGGTCATACCATTGGTAAAAGTGCAGTAGGGAGATATGGGAAAGTGAGCAGGTCATGCAGGAGCAATTCCCTATATATATTCGAGCCACAATTATAAGTTGTAACACATGAGGTAGGGGTAAGATAGACAATATATCAGGAAGCATATGGCTATAAATAGGACATCATTCTCCCTAATCTTGAACTCAAAATCAGCAACCTTTGGGAAAGAATGGTGAAGGAGTAAAGAACCACTAGGAGGGCAGCTCTGCCTCGTAAAATCATGCGTCGATTCTTAGAAGAACAACAGGAGAATGAGAGAATAGAGGCTGAACAATGACGACTAGAGGTGGAATGTCACCGAGATGATGAGAGTGCTCAGAGTGATAGGGATCTAATATCTGAAATGCTAGATCACGCCAGCACGAGTACAGCACAGAGATAATGAAAGAGGAAGATGTCGAAACGTGACAAGAAAGATGAGGGCAAGGGTGAAAATTCACCGAACCTTGACTAGAAAGAAGACAGAGAAGAGATGAGGAGTCATCTAGTGTCTCAACCTCATTTGCAGTCGAAGGAGACCATAGGCATCAACGAGTCCCCCATCTGGACTCACCTCCTTTAAGACAACCAAGCAAGGGAGAGCCCTGCCAAGTTTTGAGGATGAAATTCTTTACAAGGTGGGGAGGATGTGAGGAACCACCTAGTGCGAAAGGGGATAGGTCATTCTTGGAATTGAGTGGAAGGCAAAAAATGGGAAAATACTCCAGTGATAGTGGGAGATGCAAAGTTTAGCTAGTCCAACATCTGGGCAAACAAGCACCTTGTAGAAGCCCCGATTGACATGTCCCAAAGTGAGGTGGAGATGAGTGTCTTGACCATGGTAGGTGAGCTAGAAAAGTCGCTTATTGTGAAAGCATGAACTAGAAGCTAAAAAGGCTGGTGAACTTTCAGAGACAAAACATTAAGCGCACAAGGCGAGAATGGACTACTCGCCTAGGAAGAGCAACGATTGGGGACAGACCAACCCATAAATACATGGAAACTTTTCGAGATAATACGGAAGGGCTCCTCATAAAAGTGATAATGTCGTACACAAAAGCCCACACTCTATCTGAAAGGTCACATTTGGAGTGGTTCTGCAATAAAATATAAAGGCTTGACGAGTGACGTCATTTGATGCAACAGGACGACTAAGGCCAGGCTTAAGAAAAGTCAAAGGACAAAGCGTGCTTACTATGCTTGGTAGTCTGTCACTACCGTCCTACAGTGTGATAGAGGAGGATTAAAGAAAATCCTTACCACATAATTGGAGTCAGAGATCGGTCATAAAGGACATCTAATAATCACACCCTATTTAAAGGACCTGGATGTGGGACAAGATCTCACTTTTGAGACCTTACTCACTAATTTCTTATTATTTTGAAGGTTTAAATATTTTAACTATTTTCAATACATGACTCTGAATCTCTGTGTGAGAACCCATTATCTTTGTGTGAGAAGACGGTAGCGTGAGTCCACAATTAGGGGATGGGACAAAGATATCCCTAAACCATTCTTTGAAATGTTGTCATGTGCTTCACTTGAAAAAGAGAATGCCTCATGGGGATTAGGGTAGAACGGTGTCATATTTGACAACACCTAATAGTCAGGATGTGGAGATGCCTCGACGTATCACATGATGGTGTCCTCCAGTTGCTTTGGTCTGGTCCAATTTTGGACAAATTTTAGGACCGAACCAGTATGCACCGGTTTTACATTTTCGAAAACCGATTATGCACTGGTTACCCTCCTAAACCGATACCTCTGATTTTACTGGTTTCAGTCCGGTTCGATCCGGTTTTCCAATTTTAATAGTATTAGTATTAAGGCATAAAATATAAGTAATATACTAATATATTACTAATGTATTATGTATTTATCAAAATGAATACGGTGAGAATTTATTAGACCATAAAATGTTACTAATATATATATTTTATGTTTAAAGCATATGATCAAATAAATTTTTATGTTTAAAATTAAAATTTTATGTTATAAATTATAATAACATTATCTTATATATAATTATAATTTATATTATTATATATATTATATAAAAATATTATATATTATATAAAAATATTATATATAATATAAAAATATTATATATAATATAAAAAATATTATCTATAATATTTAAAAAATTAATTTAAAATATATAATATAGTGAACCTATCCGGTCTTAAAAAGCATAGAACTAGAACCAGACCAATATCAACCGGTTTTGGAACTAAGGGAACGGGTCCTGAACCGGTTCCACCGGTTCATGCTGATTTTTCAAATTCCTGGTTAATTTTTACACCCCTAGGAAGAAGCATCCCCAGTGTGATAAGTATCTCCTAGTGAGAAGTCTGTGTGATGAATATTTGTCTATGTGACAAATATATGCCTGTATGGCGAATATCTTTGTGATAAGTGCCTGTGTGTTGAAAGAATGATACTGAGTTGAAATAGGCCGAATACTGGTTTTTAAAGGTTTTATACTTATATTGGAGATAAATTATTCCTCGACATATTATTACTAATGTATGTATTTTGCATAAAAATGGCAATGACCCAGAGATTGATTCATCGCCATGCCTTTAAATGTACATGGTTAACTAAGAAGGTGACTCATCACCATGTGTGAGGATGCACGTAGTTTTAAAGAGTGAGAGTGATTCCTTGCCACGTATATACGTGTCTGTTCAGTATTTTCATGAAAAGTGTTCAAAGCATCTTCGGTCCCATTATCTCTCATTAGCAGTTTTGCCATAGCCTCCTAACCGACCTATTGTTTCATTTTCAAGACCATATATTTTGATGCAGGTCCAGACCCCAGCATGATGCTCGAGTAAGAAGAGTCATTCCCATCCGAGTCTTGAGTGTGGAGACTAGTACCCGCCTTAGTACCAGTACTCGTCGTAGCTACCTTGTCCCTTTCGTTAGGATGTATATTATTAAGTCTAGCATATACTTGTCATCAGTCCACCATCTTATGGTGACTAACCTTATGTACTTTTGGATCATGTCATATTTTGGGATTTAATGAAGGGCGAGAAGCCCTATTTTGTTGTAAAGTTTAGTATTCTGGTACTTAAAAATTAACGTTATTACCACAACATTTTTTACTTTAATTTCTGCTATGATTTATTAAATAAACATCTTACACGTGTACTTCCCGTTGGAAAATTACATGCATATTTCAATTCCCTCTTGACTGTTGACCGTTGGCCAACATCCTTAGCATTACAGATCCTCGCCTAGACCTTCATGAGGAACAGGATGCCAAAATGAACATCTTTTAAATCGTCAATCACATTAGACAAGGCATTATCTATTGTTATTGTCACCATCCGCTCCAAACCCCACTCCTCTAGTTCGAATTCCACTACTTTTCCAATGGTGTCACTTTTATGATAGACAATTAAACAAAAATTTAGAATCTTTTTCTATAACCTCCAATCACTATCTACAAAATGAGCAATTAAACACATGGAGTTCAACTTTTGGACCCGTGTCCATGTATTATTGGTGAGGTAAACTATGTGACCCTTCAATAAATGTTTTAACAAATCATTCTCAAGTGCATATATTTTAAGAAAATCGTTCACTATCATATGGCGAGAAGGAATGTTAAACCAAGGTCCCAAGGCTTTAGAGTAGTTTTGGAGCCATTCATCCTCCTCAATCGAAATGGTAGCCTGTCAATTATGATCATACAAGCTGAAGACCTTATACACCTCTCTGAATTAAACTTAACAAATCCCTACAACGTATTACCTCCATTACTCCCATTCACCATCTTTTTAAGTCCAATCGCTAATCTTGATTGATTTTTTTCAAATAGTTCACGTCTTGTAGGACTCTTCTTGCAATGTTCTTTTAAATAAGTTTTTAGCTAGGAAGTGTTATGTCATTTATAGTGGCAACCATAAAAAAAACTACAATAATTACATTTTGCTTGGGATTCATTGGAGTCACCACCCTTTAATTTCGTAAAATGTTCCCACACGATGGAGACAATCTTTTTCTTTGGTATATGGTTAAGGGTAGGTGTAGCGGATGTAATACTAGTGTTAGTGTTTGGACTTGGAGGAGCATTATCATCACCGACACTAGCATAATCACCACTATCTATAGAATTTATCAAGCAAATTACATGATGCAAAGTATCGAAAATACTAGTTTTTTAAATCACACAAAATTACAAAATATCACAAAATCAAACAATCTAGTTTAGGATTTCAAATTCAAACCCCAATTGAGTGTAGGGTTTCAAATTGAAACCATAAACTAGATTGTGGTCTAGGATTGAGACCCCAAAATTGAAACCCTAATTAAACATTAGAGTCTCAATCGGAAACCCTAATTTATATTAGGGTTTCAGAATATTTATATTAGGGTTCGGATTTTGAAACCCTAAAATAAATTGGGGTTTCAATTTCTCTCAATAAACTAGATCAACAACATCAACATAAGTTTCAAATTAATCTAATTGTGGATGTGTTCGAAATAGGGTTTCAAGTTTCATTCCAAAATTAGATTTCCAAAACCCTAACTTCTTTCTATCATACAAAATCAACTTCAACAGAGTTACAACACTAATTAATCCCACCCTCCATTCTAAACAATCCCAATCTTCATGGAAATTAGAAAATTTCATCCAAAACAGTCACAACTATGTCGACATACTCACTTGAGAGTGTAAAGTAGAAGATGATACTTGAGAAAGTAGCCTATAATGATGTGATGGCCATGTCGACGACAACATGAGAGACCAACAGAGACGTCTAAAAGGCTACGAAGAGAATATCAGAGCTTTAAAAGATAGGAAGAAAGGAGGAATATTGCAAGAATTTAGGTTATAAGATCTCTAAACGATATGGTTTTTATTATATATATAATATTTTAAATATAAATAAAATATTATATATATATGCTGATGGGCGGCGGGGGAGATCCACATCCAGTCCTCCCACATGTCTTTATTTTTAAAAAGCCGCTTGCTTGCTTGATTAGGGTGCCAGACAGGGCGGATGAGGGGACCTAGCCCATACCCCTGATTTCAGACTGTAGGTGTTAACGTCATGTTTTGCACACCTTTGGGCTAGGCTCTGACAACTTAGGTTTTCCGAAATGGGCTTGCAAAAGATAGGAGAAAAGGTAACTAGGAGAAGGTGGCCTTGGGGTCAGGGAGTCTCTGATGCCAAAGCTAGTAAATGTTCTTGGAAGTTTGTAAATAAGTGAAAGAGTCCAGGGATCAGAGAGAGTTTTCTCATACCTGGGACTTGCTACTTATACTATAAGCCGGTGGGGACAGATTGTGTCTGCCCCCATGGAGTCTGCATCCTTCGTACTGCTCTCTATATCAGAGTCATTTAATGTGGCATGGTTTTACGATGCACCATTAATGTGGCATGTAGCCCGAGTAATGGTGATATTAATGCAACGTGGAATTCTGATTTCCTTCTCCTAGACAATATCCTTGGTGATTTGTAGATGTCTTTCCTATAAAAAAATATAGGAATCCCCGAACATTACACCTACTATGTGGATGAACACTCGAGATCTGGACACTACTAGAGGAGCCTTCAGATAGACGAGTCTCATCGCCTGTAGCACACTCCCTCCTATAGGTTGCATTCAGAAGACCCTACCCATGTGCCAGGTTGGAGGCTTTGTTCGTTCTGGGTTGGGCCTTTGGTCTGAATTCCCTTAGTGTTCATTCTTAGGCCCGTTAGGTCCCAAGGGGGGCAAAATCCCCTTATAGTTACCCTACTAATTCTCACCAAATGAGTACAGTGGGAATTTATAACTACTCGAGCCTACCTTGCTACTAAAGCTGGGATCCCTTTGCTGGTGTGTGAACTAATCCTGGTAATGTTTCCCCATCTCTCTTGATTGGCTTGCCTTTTGATGATTCTAATGACGTCTTTTCAAGCTCATTAATGTTGAGGTGTCAAGCAACTCTTCATATTCATGTCGCTTCGTGGATTACACTCCTAGAATTGAAAACGGCTCATACTTTTCCCTTCTGCCATGGGGTGTGGGAGACCAACCGTCACCTTTCCCCTATATAAAGTCGGGGTTGGAGTTTCAGTTCTTTCCATTATGCTATAGCTTTCTTGCCATTCTCGTTCTTCCAACTTCTCTTTCCTCTACTCAATCTTCTTTCCATCCTTCGCTATCTTACACGTCAATGGTGATGGCTTCTGAAAAATCTACTCAACCTAAGGTTTCCTATAGAGGTGATGTAACACCCCGTATTTTAGTGTATTTTAATGAAGGATTATTTTAATTAATTTAATGATTGATTCTTTAGTTTTAGTATTTTGGGAGTTTTAAAATATTATTTTATAATATTTTATTGGGCTTTCTTCTTATTAATTATTATTTCAGATTTAAATTGATCTTTGATTTAAATTGGTTCGTTTATGGGTTTTAAAATTATTGTTGTTTTATTTAGAGCATTTCACTGCTTTTAATTTATTTTAATTAGTGTTATGCAATTTAATTGCCTTTTTTTTTTAAAGTATGTTATTGTTGGAGTTTAATATTTATTTTAATTAGTTTTGAGTTTATTTTGTTTTATTTAATTTACTGGTTTAAAAATAATGTTTTGAGGATCAGTTGTGACTCGAAAGTGGTGAGGATTGGACCTCATTTCTTTTCCCCTATCTTTTCTTTTTCCTCTTTCCTTTTTCTCTTCCTTTTCTTTTCTTTTCTTTCTTTTTTTTCTTCTTCCCCGTCGGTTTCACCCAGCCCC
>QEOT01001251.1:50761-81012 GCA_003123785.1 Pterocarya stenoptera
AAAAAAAAAAAAACCAAAAAAAAGGTTTTAAAAAAAAAAAAAAAAAAAAAAAAAAAAAAAAAAAACTTAGAATGTAGTGGTAATTGGAGTCTCATTTTTGGTAAGTATTCAACCTGCGTTTTACTGTGCTTGAATAAATTCTCTAATGCATCCTCATGTCAATTATGCTTTCGTTTTGGGTTGTTTGGCTATTTGGGTCCAGGAATATGTCCATTATGTTTCTTTACTTATTTCTTAACATAGTTGAGTTAATCTGGATAATTTCACTGATGTTTGTATATTTGGTTTTTATCAATATGATATTGTTCATGGAAATTGAACTTCAACAGTTGTATCCCAAATTCAGGTTTTTGCCAAACAATTATTATTTGAGGGGCTAAAAGCATAAATTACATCAGACGTAGTTTTGGAGTTTGTGGAAGGTGAGATATCAAAAGCATTGTGACACTACTTGAGTTAGCACATCTTATGTGCTACCTTTATGGCCTGAGCCATTTTGTGTGAGAGATTATAGGTTTTTTGCAATCTCCACCTGTGTTAGATAGACATTGGCATGCCAAGGATTGTGCAGCTATAATTATATTTGTGATTGCTTTTTATTTTCTAGCCACTTCTACTAACCCAATCTCACCCTGTCAAGTTGTTGTTCCAAGTGTTGTATGAATATTGTCCATGGTGATTAGAACCGTGTTTAGTTAGTCATTTCTTATATTGATCTTTGTTTACTTATAAAAAAAATCTTATATGGACTTTTGTATGCGGAACCCCTTTTCCCTATTTTGGTTAAATTGGAAATATCGATAGAGAAATGTATATCTACTGTCAACTTTTTCACTTTTAATTTTACATTTATTCATGTTATATATAATTTTCTTTTTCATTTAGATCTCTCATGTTTGTTAGGTTTTTTCTTGTGCCTTATCTGAAACATTTTCTATTAATTTTGCAGGCATCTCTTGAGGTGGACATTGTTGCATATGGGGGTACACCTTTATACTTTATGGAAAAAGTTCAAATGTTATGTGGTTTGCTAAAGAATTTACTTTTCAATGTGATATGCTTTGCTTGGGAAGGAGAGGTTATTGCCCTTTATAATGAATTTCATGAGGTTCCAATTGTAACATTGACTGGTACTTTTGGAGTATGGGACCACTGCCTTCCTATACACAACTGGTGTAACAATCTCCACTCTTAAATTTACTGCAGTTCAATTAAGATTTGCAGTCTTCCTTGGGAAAAAAAATACAACATTAGTGAAGAGAGAGGAAGCTGACAACATCACAAATTGTGCAGTTAGAGCTGAAAAGAAAGTCTAGGATAGATTGTTCATTCATAGCATGAATCCCGACTTCTTGTGTCAATTAGCCCTGAAAAGTGAAATCGTTGAGCACTTTTAAATGGGATTGCCACTAAAATATGTAAAAGACCAGAGAATGGCAATGTGGATCTTGTTTACATCATCATGCATGAATTTTACACAAGAATAATGGCAAAAAAAAAAAGTGTTCTGTATTTATATTCTTCGATGGGCGTTGTCTCTTATATCTATAAAATTTTACTTTTACCTACAAAAAAAATATTCTTCCATGTAGTGCTCTCCTCACATTGAACCACTGAAATATTCCTGTTACTTTTGTGACACACAACAGAACCCCGTACACCCACATGCCCAATGTATGTGTTTGCACTGTAACACTGTCATCTCCTTAAGGATGCTCAAAACTATAAGTGCTTGGGCATTGACATACACACGTGCTAAAGGCGCCTCTTGTGGGGTGTATGATGAAACAATGGGTTTAGTCTAAAGATGTGAGGCTTTAGAATCTTATGCTCTTTTTTTTTTTTTTTTTTTTTTTTTTTTTTTGTGGTTTTGTTGCATTAATCTTCATTAGAATATCATTCCCTACTTCACACCTGTATTTGGGAAGAGAAACTTTCTTCTTAGTATTCATAAAATGTTTTTCACCAATCTAAATTCTTCTTTATAAACTGTTTCTCTTATCATTTGTCTTGTGTGTCATAAGCAAGTCTCTTTGGAAACATAGCAAGTAATGTTCATTAACATAATCATTAAGTTGCAAGTAATGTGCCTTGTATCAAAAATAGAAAACCACAGTTTTTTATGTTATGATTTTAAAATATGATTGTTTGCTGCATTTCTTGGATTGGTTAAGTACAAAGATATTTTCATCTTGAGCAATGAGGTTTTTTAATTTATTTTTTATGTTTCATATGAAAAATGAAAAGAAATACCTGGGTGCCTCAATATTAAGTGTGTAAAGAATAGACAAGTATAATTTTTTATCTTGTGATGTCTTTATAATTACATTTTAATTTTTGACATATAGCTTTTTTACTTATCAAAAAAAATTTTTTGACATATAGCTTTTTAAAATTCTCCTGCAATGGAAATTACCTCTTTTTTCAGTGGATATTAATGGAAAAATGGCATTGTGTTTATTGTAATGGCATATGGATGGCACTGAATACTGAGGAGGAAAAGTTTGAAGATGGCAAAAGATTTCGAAGGACAGCCAAGTGAATACATATTATTATTTTAGCATTTTGAAATACAACTGAACATTTGAAGTGTCATTAATGTCAGATAATGTTTTAGAATCCACATGGTTAACCTTTGATTTCAAAATACTGGGTATGGAATCTGGAATAACTTTCTTTCACTGGGGTTTTGTTTTTAGTTTTTAGTTTTGTTTTGTTTTGTTTTTTTTTTTTTTTTAATTTTATCGAGAATAATTTAGTGTTTTTTCCCTGAATGCTGCATTGAAAGACTTATTATTCAGGATTTAATATTACATTACCAACTGCAGCGTTAACCACAAATTTGGATGTTTGAACAGGTTCCCAACCCCACATTGCAGTTCTATCTCAACCATCTATACATATTCACACAATGGTAATGCTATGGAGATATCATAATGTTTTATTAGATTTGCCTATTATATTATTATGTATACTTCTTTTTTTCCTGAATCTGCAGCCACCGTGGCTTGTAATCCTTGAAGGCCTACCGAAGATGCTCCGCCCTATAATGCTTTTGCTCAAGCCATTAATTCAGTTTTTCATGCTTCTTTGGTTTCTTTGCATAAAGATACCTTCTCCTGATGTCTTTATTGTGCAGGTGAGTCCTCAAGTTTCACTTCAGAGCATATTAGGTATTTTATTTAATGGAAAATTAGGCTTAACTTCCTCAACATACCATAACTTTTGCAATGTGACATTCGAACTACTAATTTCTGCACTTTGCACTCCAATTTGAAATTTCAGTTGTGATGAAACAAAAAGACAATGATGTAGGTGAGGGCAACCTGTTTGTTCCCGGTTTTAAATTTGCTCGAAGGATGCATGTTGAAATTGAAATTTCAAATTGGGGTGTTAAGGATTGAAATTAGTAGTTCGGAGGTTACATTTTCAAAGGGGTGGTAGTTTGGCAACGTGGGTGGGGATTACAACTGTAATTTCTTCTTTATTAACAACAAAAAATTCTACTCATCATCCTTACACCACACACTATACATGATTTTTTTTTTCTCTTACCAAATGTGTGGGGTATGAATGATGAGTAGAAGAATTCCTTTAGTTTAGCAAGAGATAAACCAAAAAACAAAAAATAAATAAATAAAAAATAGTATGGTGTGTGGTGTAGGGATGATGAGTAGAATGGCTCATTAACAACTTTGTTGCACATGTCCTTTTGGTGACTACTAATTCTTTAGGCCAACAAAAAAAAATTATATATGGCTGTTGAGCATTATTTATTATAGTAAGAAGGAAAAAAAAGAATTATTCATCTCTTATGTGTATGTGTGTGCCTGTGTGGACTATGAAGGAATCTAATGTCTCTTGTAACACTTTTATGTTGTATACAGAGAAACTTTTGCCATCAAAATTTACTTTTAATTAGGTAGTTACTGACTGAGGAGGTCAAGTGATAGCTAAATAGAAATGATAGTATATTATTTATTAAGTCCTGTGATCACTTCTATTGCTGTCTGCTCTTGTATATGTCCTGTGTACTTGGCTACGTCTTTTTTAATTAAATTTTTATCTGCTGATAGAAAAAAACTTCTATTGCTTCTTATTTTATCTAGGATAAATCTGGGGAAGACTATACACCACACTGCACGGTTTAAGTTTTTTTTTTTTGTAAGTTTAGGTTTCCTTTTTCAATAAAAATATGCTTTTGCAGAAGAGAACTTGCAAAAGTAGTTGCTATCAGTCATCGCATAGCATGAAACATGTTTATACTTGGTTCTATCACTTGCTATGTACACCTTCCTTCTAGTGGTTACTGGCACTCAACTTCATGGTTGAGGTTTAATTTCAACTTCTACAAATCATTTGTCTGGGCAAGTGGAGTCATCTTTGTGCAAACTCTTCATGAATTGCTTTTCCTGGAAAACCAGTGCCCTACTCCACCCCCAAAATAAAAAAGAAAAAGAATAAGAATAAGAAAAAGAAAAAGAAAAGAAAAACTATGTTGTATAGGGAGGTTCATTGGTTTTTAAGATTTTCAGGTGATTCTGAGAGTGTGGATTTTATGTTTGGAGGATAACAGAGTATTCTGACACATATTGCTGAAATATTCGGGAGATGATCAGCTTGGGCACAATGTGTTGCTTTAAGCCTTTGATGTTGGAGTATCTGGATCAATTGTGTTATTGTTTATCGTGAAGTTGGAGAAATTTGGATGATACACTTGGGTCCTTTATTATTTTTTAAACATGTAGTTCATCCGGAGCCTCTTATCTTTTAATATTTTAATAGTATATTTAAACATTTTAAGTCATTTGAATCTGTTGCAACATGTGCATCCCGGATTTCTTATTTTTCTATCTTAGATTGCTAAATCATTTGAGTTTGAATGCTTTCTCTCTTTTGTAGAATCCTCCTTCAGTTCCAACTTTAGTGGCTGCAAAATGGGCAAGTTCATTGAGACGTTCTGCATTTATAATTGATTGGCATAATTTCGGATATACCCTGCTCGGGTTGTCGCTTGGGAGAAGTAGTCGCTTTGTCTCTGTCTATCTTTGGTATTGTTTGGTTTGTTTGTGAGTTTTGCTTTTGCTCATGCTGTTGTCTTTTAGGTGTACAAAACATGTAATTTTTGAACACATGCTTAGGTTTGAGAAGCGTTACGGGAAGATGGCAGATGGGTCCCTATGTGTGACAAAGGCAATGCAACATGAATTGGCTCAAAACTGGGGAATTAGGTAAGTGGATTGACTAAAAAATTCCCAGTTTCTTTTTCGTTATAAAAATTTTACTATAATTCTCATATCTTCTTGTCAAATTGATAGAGCTACAGTGTTATATGATCAGCCTCCTGAGTTTTTCCGTCCAGCTTCACTTGAGGAAAAGCATGAGGTGAAGCATGCATTTCTTTGTCAAGTTATTATCAAGAATGTTTCGATTGAAGAAATGTCTAACATCTGGACTGCTTGTAGTTATTTTGTAGACTAGATAAAAATCTCTGTGAGCCTCTTGGTGTACGGGATTGTGTACACAATGGTACGGGTAACTTTCCTTGAATATTTTTTATTCCCACTTTAAATGAGGTTGAGTGGAAACAATTCTTTGTTCATGTGACACTTCTTGCAGGACATTTAGGAATGCAGAACCATGAGCTAAATGAGACTGTGTTGACTTCCCAGGTTGGCAGTGACATTTTCTTGAAGCCAAACAGGCCAGCACTTGTTGTAAGCAGTACAAGCTGGTGATTTCTTCTTCCTTTGATAAGTTTATCAATCTTGTAAATTCTGAATGTTTAATGTCATAATCTTTGTATTTGGTTTGGCATGCCCTGTTTTTATTATAATTCTTATTTGCTGCTTCTTTGGCTCCAAACCCTTCATCAGCTGCCATGGATTACTCTGATCTTCTCTGTTTATTGGGTTTTCTTCCTTTTCTGTGCTTTTCTGAAATTATTAGTATTTAGTAAGGTCGTCACATTTTATTCTGTGCTTTTACAACATCATTAATAATTTGTGATAATCTTTTTATTGACTAGGTCTAAGACATGTAATAATATGTTTAAATAAAAAGGAGTGATGCTTGGAGTTCATTATATAAATGGGACTGGTGGGAGTAAATGTATATATCAAAAGTGGGCAGCATCAGTTGATTATATTATCCTGCTTGACTGCTTGAGCAACCTATTACCGGTTTCTATATTCTATTCCTAGTCTTTTACAACCAGTTGGATAAAATGCAACGAAACATTCTCCTAGGTGCATTAGGTGATGAATATAATTTCTTCTAGTGGATTAGGGAATCAGCTGTGGTCTTGTAATGGGATCATTTTTTCGGAAATGGTTGATTGGATTAAACAATGGAAAGTCTGGGCCAATGGACTTCTGAGATGTCAGGGCAGGATGGGTTTTCAGGTTTTATTAGTCTGAGAATGGAAGATGGTAGGCCAGGTCTTGGTGCCAAATAATGAGTGCATGTAGATGTCATGTTTTGTAAACTCCTATCCATTTGATGTCTTCCTCCAAAAAAGGGGAAGAGCACAAAAAATGAAGGAACGAGTGCTTTGTTATTATTCATGTTGATAGTGTCAATTCTATGGTGGCTTGGTTTGATTCTTCACGTTTCTGGTTTAATGTTTGTGATGTGATCCGTTCTGTGATATTACTGAAGTTTTGGTAACTGATTCTCAGACAAGATCGATATTTAGTTTTTGTTTGTGCTTTAGGTTTTTTCTTCTTTGCTGCTTAGCTGATCAAGTAAATTATTCTAAAAAATGTTACTTTTTCAGGACCCCCGATGAGGATTTTGGCCTTCTCTTGGAAGCAGCAGTAATGTATGATAGGCGTGTTGCTGCAATATTAAATGAAGATGATTCAACCAATGAAGTGTTTCTGTGGAAGGAAATCTCTCAGGGAAAGCAATACTTGTATCCTAGATTATTGTTCATCATTACAGGTAATCTCATAATTTTGGGCATGTGTACGCACACATGCACTTGTGTGTGTGTGTGTGTCATCAGCTATGATGCAGACATCTTCTAACTTGGGATCTATTTCTCTTCATGAAGGTAAAGGGCCTGAGAAGGAAAAATATGAAGAGAAAATAAGGCGGCTACACCTCAAACGTGTGGCATTTCGTACGATGTGGCTGTCAGCTGAGGATTACCCATTGCTCCTGGGTATGTTCTTTATTCTTGGTTTCTTCTAATTTTCTTTGTTCTACTAAGCTATATAATTTCAATATACTTTCTATATTTGCAGGATCGGCAGACCTAGGGGTTTGTCTGCACACTTCCTCATCAGGGTTAGACCTTCCAATGAAGGTAATTCTTTGTCAATTTTTCTATGACTGAAAGGTTGATTAGGTCCCTAATAAATTATTCTCCTTATATTTTTTTGCTACTCTTGTATTTAAATGTTAACAGTGTTGGCTATCAGGTTGTGGATATGTTTGGTTGTGGTTTGCCTGTTTGTGCTGTTTCCTACTCTTGGTAAGCTTTTATTCTGCATTTCCTAGTACATTTCCCTTGATCTGTGCTTGACTGATGTGATATATTGTTTTAAGAATATGTTCTAATTAGTAATTGTATTATTGCTTTGATGTTTTTTTGAAGCATTAAAGAACTTGTAAAAGTTGAGAAGAATGGTGTCCTCTTTTCATCATCTTCAGAGCTAGCTGATGAACTCTTGGTGAGTTTAATTGATTGACTAAGGTCTTGTAGAGTCAATAATTGTCAGATAATGAACAATCTCTTTTGCTGTTAAATGTCATCCACATAATTTGAGGTAAATATAAATGTCTACTAAACTTATTGAATCAATTCTATGACTTCCTTCTGAACATTTGAAAATATTCCATTGAATATGAGAAATACATGAATGTCCATATATTTGTAGTGTCATAAGAGAGAGGAGATCCTAGACAATTTTCTCGTAAATAACTTTTCATGATCTCTAACCCACCCATCAGGGCATAGTTTCGTGGTCAAAGGGTAGCTTTCCAAAGCTCTTCAGAATCACTCACAATCTGTAGACTTATGCGGCATATCATTATCATATTACCAACTGCTCTACCTAATGGAATCTTTGTTAGGGAGGCTTATGATTGGGAGGTGGACCTCTTCTTATCATTCTTTGACCAGTTATATTCATGTAGGATGATATGTTGAAGATAAATTGGTTTGGGGCCCATCTAGGAAATGATTGTTTGAAGTAAAGTCATTCTATAATGTGTTGTGCATTCAAGAAGGGACCCCTTTCCCATGGAAGCTCATTAGGAAAAATATACGCCACTAGAGTTGCTTTTTCTCTTGGACAATGGCTATAGGAAAAAATACAATTTGAGGAAGCGAGGAATAGTGGTGGTTTGTTGTTGTTACATGTGCAAAAAGAGTGGGGAATCAGATCACCTCGTACATGCTTTCTGTCCTCTTTGGGATGGATTGGGTTATGCCCTCCTATGTGGTGGATCTTTGAATATGTTGGATAGGGAAGTTTAGTGGTGATCAAGATGCACCATTATGAAAATTGATCCTATTATGTTTATTGTGGTGTAATTGAAATGCAAGATTTTTGTGGATTGGCTGTGGAACAAGATGTGTATGTCTTTGGTTTTTCAAACTAAAACCCCATGGTACTTTGATTACATAAAAATAGTTTTGGTTCATCATGAGAGTTTCTATCATCATTGTCATTTCTCTCGGCCTCGTTTGTTTTTACAACTTTTCTCAACTCAAATTATCTCATCTCATCTAATCATTATAACTTTTTTAAATTCCTACACAAAATAAAATAAACAATTCAACTTTTTCAAATCCTAAAACAAAAATAATATTAAAAATATATATTCTAACAATATTTTTTTCAACTTTTAACTTTAATCTCAATTCATCTCATCTCATCTGCGGAAACAAACAAGATCTCACTCTTCATTTGATTGTAAATAACAGGGGTGATAAACGGTCAGTCCAGACCAGATCGGACTGAGACTGAGACCGGTCAGTCTCGGTCCATGTTTTAGAGGACCGAAAAGTTTCGGTCTCGGTCCAGGGTTTTTCCACCCTGGACCGGACCGAATGAAAAATAAAAATAAAAAATATATTTTATATATATATTATTTATATAATAATTATATAATTTATTATGTAATTTTCATCTAACCTATTACCATTAACAATATAAAATTTTAAATATGTTATTAACACTTGTTAATATTGTATCAATTAACTAATATATAATATCAATTAGCTAATTATATAAATTAATATTGTAATTTTCATCTAATTTATTATCATTGACCATATAAAATATTTTTTAATTGAATTAGTTACATAATCCACATTAATAAGTCAATTTTAATTTAGTATTTTAAATAAATTTTTTTATTAATTGATTTAAAAATAAAAAAAATAATTAGACCGGACCGATAGCTACCGGTTCGGTCTGGTCCAGGAAAATGATGGATCGAAAATGTTCGGTCCATCGCCGGACTGACTGATTTGCACCCCTAGTAGATACCAAGTGTAATATAGGATTTCAGCATAACATGTACTGTGAGAAATTCAATCAATGCACTAATGTATGTGATTGCTTTGGGCAGAAGTGCTATTGTATTATGTATAGTTGGCTGTCTGGTCTCTACAACAGTAGAGGACATCGATAAATTTTGCAAAATTGAGGTAGCATCTTCTAGCTACTAAGGATGGAAGATTTAGGTTATTCTATGGTCCATAATGGGGATCAGGGGAACCTCTGTGTTGTGAGCCTCTAGCTATGGGCCTTTTTCAGGGGGAGAGAAAATGGGAACTTTCGATTGGGTATTTGTGGCCATTGAAGCAAACAGAGCTGGGAACAAGAGTTGAGGCTATAAATCTACCCCGAAGCATCAAAGAGAGTTAGAGAGATTTGCTTGTGCTATTAATTATGATGTAAGGAGTGGAAGCGCAAGCTGAAGTCTTGCTAAGGAGAAGAGCTCTCACATCCATTTATGAAAATTGAAGATCTTATCATGGACTGTTAGGGGTTTGAATGATGAGCTGAATTGTCTTCGGTTTGGGAACTTGATTAGAAGTTGGAAGGCAAACGTTCTTGGCCTTTAAGAAACAAAGGTGAAGTATATGTCTCGTTGTATGGTGCATAAATTGTGGGATGGCCAACTTGTAGATTGGTAATATTTAGACTCGGTTGGGGCATTGGGAGGTATTCTTTTGATGTGGGATAGAAGGATGGTGGAGAAAGTCAATATTTGTGTGTGATTACGCTACTGCATGCACATTTCGAAATGTGGAAAATAAGTCCCTCCCGAAGACATAAGTTTTCTTCCTCTCATGCTCTCAGGAGGGAGAGTTTAGCTCCAACAACAGCATCTATATGGTCCCCTTTGTTGCTGGCAAGTTACTAGCTCCCAGCACTCTGGTTCATAAATAGGTTTACGGCCCCATTGGAACACCGTTCATCCCTGTAACAGAAGCTGAATTCTCTCCCGATGCCTGCCCACACTAGACCCCCTCCACTGCTTCAAAGTCTAGAGGACCTCCCACATATGACCTTTTGGCACTTTCTGAGCACAACGGGGTGGTTATCAAGTCAAGAATCTGCACCTGAGTTGATTCAGAGGCTGGTTCAGTCCCTTTGTTCACTTCAGGTGCATTGTTCCCCTTCGAGTGACTAATAACAATCATTGTCTGCACCACTGCCACGCTTGACATCAATGTCTGGTCTTCACCACCCAGGCTGTGTTGCCATATTTCTCCACTGCCTCCGGCTCAACTATTGGGTCCTTGGAGGAAGATAAAGCCCCTATATTTCTAACACCTACTTTGACCCACCATTGAAGCTTCGGTCAGGCTATCTCTTTCATCAAGCCCATCAGTTCTTTTCCTTTAAGTGAACCTGAGCTCAACCCATTCCCTTTCTCAACCCTCCTTTTTTCCTTTATAGCCTAGCCCACTAGCCTACTTGGTATTGGATGTGATTTGGTCCAAGTATTCTTGCGGCCCACTCCACACCCTATGCTCTTTAACTTATCATTCAAAGCCTTAAAGAATGCTGAGATGTATCTCTTCTGTAGCAGGTGCATCTAGAAAAAAGCCAATGTGCCAACATGTGCATCCCCTGCCCACCCTCCATCATTCCACTACCTAGGGTGTTCGTATTATTCATAACAGTCCCAACTATTTTCTAATTTGGACACATGGTTGTTACTTTTGCCATGACAATCGGGTCTTCCATTCCCATTTTCCCCTAGGTTCTCTGTTGATTGCTGGGCTATTATTCCACCTGCTTGCCACCACCTCGGCATATGTCGAACTTCCTCTATTCCAAAATACAGCTTTACGTGCCTCCGTCAATCGACGAACCTTTTTTCTGTGTGCCTCTCATCACTATTACCCCATTGGTGAATCTTAGCTTTGTTCCCTTTGTCACTGGATGACTGATACGATCGAATCACCTTACTGAGTTCCCCATGAAATTCTCTACACACATTGCCTTTCTTTTCCCTCCAGGACCACCAATAGACCTCTTCAACCACCCACTTCATAAATAGAGTTCCAAAAAGCAATCTTGGTTGTTCAAACAACATTGCAATAAGAGTGCTCTGCTTCCTTCTTTAGAATGATCCATGAATTCCTTACCAGCGACTGTAACACGTCCTTCCCACTGGATAATAGTTACTTCAAGCTCGGTTTTCCCAAAGACATTGATTGCGCCAAGGAACCTTTCCTGTGGAAGCTTGTTTGGAAGAATACGGTTCCTCCAAGGGTGGCTCTCTTCACATGGACAGCAGCTCTAAGGAAAATCCTTACCCTGGATAACGTCAAGAGGGGCATGATAGTGGTCAACCAATGTTGCATGTGTCAAAGAAATGTGGAGACTGGGGATCACTTTCTTCTACATTGTGAGGTTGCTAGAATTTTATGGAGCATGTTCTTCGATCTCTTGGGGATTAAGAGGAACATAGATCTTTCTTTTTTAGAACTCTATTCCTATGGGCCATAGCTGTAGACTTTAATGGCCTTGATTTTCATGACTCTCTTGTTTCCATTGCTGCAACTTAGATAGGTCTTATCTCGTGTATACCTTCTTGTGTACTTGGGCTATGCCTGTCATTATTAATACAATCGTTTACTTATCAAAAAAAATTGTAAAATCTTGTTAGCCTCTTCTGGCTCCTGACAATTCTGAGAACAAGAAGGGAAGATTTTAAAAGCAGAATGTTCAAACTGTTCAATGTTTGTTACTGTGAAATGTTTAGGGAAAAAAGCACATATCAGAAGCCAAATGCAGACAAAGAAAATGAATGAGAAAAATCAATTTATTGTAGGCTTTCCTTTCTTTCTGATTGTTAAGAAAAATGAGTTTCTTTATTCTTCACATCATCTCACAAGATTTTCGTGTCACCTAGTTTATTTATTTTACGTGAGAGCTAACTAGCACAGGTGACCACTGTCAATATTTCAAGAGTATAGCTGATTATTATGATAATATGAATACTCGCCAGCCACACATGGATCATAATTTGAAAAAACTAGCTTCCAGTGTTCAGATCTCATGAGGTCAGTTTCTCTGAACACAGGTTTGTGAACTATCTGTGTCATGAGATAAAGCACTCTGCTTATTGTCCAAAATTTAACGTGCCTATTCTTGATTTTGTGATTTTCTTTTTGTTTTATTTCTTTGGCTAAAAATGTAGACCACATAAATTTTACTTTTGTGCTTTCAGCCTCTGATATAAAACACCTACTACATTCTATGAACCAGAAAAAGAAACAAGAAAATTATGAGCACTAGTTCCATCAAGTACAATAGCAGAAAACTAGAGCAGTAAAGTGTGCACAAAAAGCCTTCGAAGTTCCTCCAAAGTGCACTCCCTATCTTCAGAGCATCTGTCATTCCTTTCCAGCCAAATACACCACATAAGAGCAATGGCATTGGCTTAGCCATCTGCCATTGCAGTGAGAAATTTAGCTAAAGGTAAAAATTGTCTGCATTTGATTAGCCATCAATCAAGCATTTTGATTATAAGCTACAGTAACTCAACATATATGACTTCAACTGTAGCTCTAGGCATCATTTTTTTAATCTTATCTCTCTAAACGGCAACATCCTCACACTCTCACTCTCTCTCTATCTTGAAGTGCACCTCATTCCATACCAGCCCTCCCTTTGCCAATGAAGCTCCCTTGCCGAACCACCCACCACGGCATCATCTTCATCGACACCACTGCAGACTAGGTAACTGGTAAACCAGCCGCAACTCCCTTCCACTTGAAAAAATTCATTTTTTTTATTGGCACTGGGTGTCCAAGAACAACATCCTGACTAATCCCAGGGGTGCACAGGCCCTCCGGCAAGGAGTTTCCCGTAAGTGCGCCTTGGGTAATTCAAAGGAAAAATCTGTCAGTCTGATGGATCCTATAGATTGTTTACATCCAAGAAGATTTGAACCTTAGACCTGGGGGGAACATACCCCCAAGCCCAAGGCCTCTCTCTCTCTCTCTCTCTCTATGTGGAGAAATTTGGATTTGCATATAGAGAAATTGGATCTTCCAAAACATTCATTGATTCATTAGATGTGGTGTTGGGGCTTATGAATTTGAGCTTGAAATTTGAGGCTTCTTAGGATTAGGATTTTGAGGTTGGAAATTTGGGAGCCTAGTGATTATAGTTTTGAGAGAGAACAATCAATGGCAGAGAAGAGAGTTCTTTTGGATTTACCTTTTTTTCACAACAAATCCTATTCTATCATGTTTACCAGAGTACCCACCAATACCAAGTATGGAGTTTGATGCCAATCTTTGAGGAAGCTAGAACGTTCCAGCTGCAAGATTAAAAAGAATCCTTGTGAGAAGTACAGTCCCAAAGAGGTAGGTGGCTCTAGATTTCCTATTGAACCTCCCAAAAGAACAGCACTAAGGCCCCGCTTGGATACACAGTTCAGATGAGATGAGATGAAATGTTGTGAATAGTAGTTGAATAAAATATTGGTAGAATATATTTTTTAGTATTATTTTTATGTTGGGATTTGAAAAAGTTGAATTGTTTATTATATTTTTGTATGAGAATTTGAAAAGGTTGTAATAATTGAGATGAGATAAGATGAGATGAGAGATAGTGGTTTTGTGTAAACAAATGGGGCCTAAAGGTTTTCTTCCATTTTGGCCCATCAATGCACCCAACTACATTTGAGTCTTCACGCAACATGGATTTTTTTGGGAAGCTCTTGCAGCTCCTAGCCAAGCTTTCAAGAATGACACAGTGGGAGATTACAAAGATCTTCTACACAACCCAGAGTAAATTATATTACCATTAAATAAAAAATAATATTTTAATAATACATATGAAAGAATGGCTCATCCAGTGTAGGTTGTATTTTATATAGATTAGGCAAAGTAGTAAAATTGACTTATTTGCAATTCAATGCCAATGCTCCAAGACACAAAGGAATCATTCTCCAAACCACAGCCACCGGTAGGCAAACTTGAAGACCATTCCAGTATGCTAGGAGATCACCACTCTCCCCGGCATCACCCGTGCAATACCCGATCTATTTAAAATCTCAGCCCAAAGCACCCTAGCCACCTCATAATGCAATGATATATGATGGACAGATTCACCATTCTTCCTACACGTAAGTTTACAAACTAGCATGACTTAATGTGATATGTCAAATCTATTTTATATTAAAAAGTATTTTACAATCTAACATACCGAATAAAGTCACATTAGTTTGTAAGCTTACTTTTGTAAGATCCATTTATAAATCAAGCATTATTGTATTTATCAGACAGTTGCAGTTTCCTACTTTTGCACCCTTCACTAAAATGTATCATCCTTGCATTTATATGCATTTTTCCTGTTTCCATATCTCGGTGCATTATCTAAAACATCTTTAGGAGGCCAAGATTGACCATGGAAATCAATGAAACCTGGAACCTTCCTAATGCAGTTATTCAACTCAATAGATGCTTAGTTTCAGTATATTGACCTGTCAGTTAATGAAAACTGGAAGATTTTTAATGCAGTTCTCTGTGAATCTTCAGATGCTCTTCAAGGGTTTTCCAGATGGATGTGATGCGTTGAATTTGCTGAGAAATGGTACCTTGGAAATGGGTTCATCTGCAAGGTGGGCTACTGAGTGGGAAGAGCATGCCAAGCCATTAATATCTGAGGCAAGTTAATCCTTTCATATCCATATCTATAATAGTCGATGACTTTACCACATCCACCAGAAGTGAGGAATTATTAATAACATCAAAGAATACCGTCCTCCTTTAAAAAAATAAATAAATAAATAAAAATAAAAAAATTAATAATAATAGTAGATGACATGAAAGATTATAAGCATTATGTTCACGTATAAAAAATTATAAATAGATATTCACATATATGTATGTATGTGTGTGTGTGTGTGTGTGTATATACTAATAAAAAAATGTATATGTGTGTATATATATTCTATTTCTTAGTTTTAATTCAGGTGGCTTGTGAACCTGATAAGAGAATTTTGACTTGTAGGTTATCTCGCAGAATATTTGATTTCTGATATCCAGCTAAAATATACAAGTTTTTAAGATTAGCAACTCCAGTTCATCGCCTCAACTCTTCAGATTATAGCATGAGGCCGGCTACTCTCCTTTTTTATGTTAGTTTGATACTTCTCCAGAAAACTGTGACCAGAGTTGGAATTTTCATCTGTTGTTTATTGCTGTTTTGATTTAATGAAAACCCGCCATTCTTTCCTTACAGTGTAAGGGTTATGCCATTCTGTTTTCTTTTATTATATATTTTTAATTTTTGTGTTTCATGGCTTGAGAGAGAGCTCGCCATTGCAGTGCTAAACTGCTGAAGGACCCACCGAAATGGTATACAGTGATCATACACAGAAAACTCGCATTAATAATGGCATGTAAATCTTCTGTCATGTAACTTTTAGACCGCTCAATTGTATCCAAGTACTCCAACTTTCTGTGTTATTTGGTCGCTTAAGAGTTTTTAACTGCACCATAAGTCGAGTGGCCTATAATATATACGTTGACATCAATCAAAAACTAAGATGTAATATCTATATATATATATTTATGTACAACATGTGAGATTGCAATCCACGTCAACCACACTAAAAAATATATGACATCATAAAATATATTTTAAAGCAAAAAAATAATTAAAAGCCCCCAAAAGTAAATGTATTAAAAAATAACAAAAGAGAAAATAAAAATGAGGAACCAATATAATAACAAGATGCTAGGAATTGAAAATCTCTTGAAGTTTTGACTTTTGGATTATTCTTCTGAGCTAAAAATCCACTTGATAGACAATATGATGGCTCATTTTTCTTTTAAATCTTCACCTCTCTCTTTATGTATGAATCGACAAGTACGTCGAGCTTCTCATAGCTACGAGAGTTGTAGAGGAATATAATAGAATTAAAAACTTAATATATATATATATATTATTTTTGAAGCATTGAATTTTACTCTTCGGAAGCCATGTATTCTAATCTCACTGAATTAACAACATATTTAATCTAATTGTTTATAAAAAGCCTTGAAATCTCAATTATGGGGAATAGATAACATCGATGCTCCTGAAAATGATGTCATCAAGGTACATACATATATCAGATTAATGAATTATTAATAGGAAATAAGTTTGGAGAACTCGGTTGCATGTCTAAATATAGAGCTTTGATATTTACAAGAGGACACAACACCGACAGAGAAACTTCTTTTTTTGAATCAAACATAACTTTGTATTCATCATAAACCAGTGCTATCAATACATCTCTTTTCCTTCTCTATACTTAGTTTAATACAATCTTTTAATACAATCTGGTATCTCTTCTATCCATACTAACTCAGAATCTAAGTGTAAAGCTTCCTTAGCTAGAATGTGAGCTACCTCATTTGAGTTTCTATACACAAATTTGCACCTTCCAGCTATTTCTACTTTTCAACAGTATCTTTGCATCTTTTATCATTCCCATAAAAAGAAAGTTGTTCTTTATCTTCATTTACAGCATTAACAATGGCTTGAGCATCACCTTCAAACATTACTCTGCTAAAGTTGAGATCCCTGCTCACCTCCATTGCTCACCAAAGAGCAAAGCTTTCTGCAACAGCCACTTGATTAACAAAGCTTCTTTAACCACATATGGTAGCCAACACTTCCCCTTCCTCATCTTTGATTATTATCCCTAATCCCATCTTCTTTTCCTCCTGGGCTATGGTAGCATCCCAATTGGCCTTCACATAACTCTCTATCGGCTTCTTCCATTTCATATTCCTTGTAACTACAGTACTTCCTTGATTTTTCATTAACAATTTTTGAGCTAGCTAGAATTCTTTTAACTCTTCCCTTGCAATACTGATAACTTGACAAGGCTTTTTAAACTTACTTTCAAAAGTAAGCTCATTTCTTCTTGTCCATAAACCCCTCATAACAATGGCCATTTCCACCATATCAGACTTTGACAACTTCAACATAAACTTTTCCCATAAAGCCAACAAATCATCTTCTGCAGTTCCCCATTTCTGAACTCTATTCGAAGTCTCAAACCATGCATAAGTTGCTGTTGTATACTGTCGTAGAACATGCATCACAGTTTCCACCTCCTTTGTACAGATTGGGCATAAAGAATTATCAACTACTTTATTTAATAACAAGTTCTTCCTTGTAGCTAGACAGTCATTTCCTGCTCTCCATAGGAATAACTTCACTTTTTCAAGAATATTCAATTCTCACATGCCTTTCCATCTAGTGCCAACTTCGCTTTCCCTGAGGTTTCCCCTTTGATGACTTTTTTCTTATCCACTTTCACAAAATAGGCACTTTTGACTGAAAAGAGCCCCTTCTTAGAATGACTCCACACAACTTGTCTTCAACATCCATTTTACTCAAAGAAATGCTTAAAATCTACTCACTTTCTCTCCATTAAACATTCTTCTGATCAGTTCCTCATTTTATTCCCCACTGTCTAGCAATATAAGTTTTCTAACCTTTGCCTCCTTATATAAAATCGAAACAGGTGACTGTACACAAAAAGTAATAGGAAAGACAGCCATTTATAGCTCTATATCTTTATATTTTTTCCATTCCCCACCCTCCATCCCAGCCCACTTTTTAATAATGGCATGTAAATCTTCTGTCACGTAACTTTTATTTAAACCGCTCAATTGTATCCAAATACTCCTACTTTCTCTTTCTGTTATTGGTCGCTTAACTGCACCATATGTCGAGTGGCCTGTAATATACGTTGACATCAATCAAAAATCAAGATGTGATGTGTGTGTATATATATCTACTTATATATAAAGAGCGAATCGGTTATCTACAGTGTTTTTGTCTAACTTTTTTTTTTCCATTTTGCCCCTACTCTTGTTTCTCAATTCCCGTTTTGTCCTTGACTTTTTCCCATTTTGCCCCTGATTGTATTCTAAAATTTCCGTTTTGCCACAACCCCTCCCCCGTCCGCTTCGTCTCCTGCAGAGCACCACCGCACGCCACCTCAGCCCAACACCACCTCGGCGATTCTCTTCCCTTTCGGCCAGCGTCCCTCCCTTTCCAATCTCAGCCCCTATCGTGCCGCCATTAACCACCACGAGCGAATCCAAGCCAACGCCGGCCCATTTCTTCGTCCCCTTCAATGCGCCGCCCGGTCCATTCTCTTCGCCTGCGTCCGGCGTTCCTCCCATTCCAATTTCAGCTCCTATCATGCCGCCGTTAACCGCCACGAGCAAATGAAAGCTGCGGTGAACAGTGTTTTCACCCAATAACATTTTTCCTATTTTGCCCCTGATTTTAGATTCCACTTAGATATAGAAACACTATTAATTCATCTTATCTCATCTCATTATTATAAGAAAGTATTTTTAACGATGTTGTGATTTTTTTTTTTAATGATTAAGGATATAAAAAATTGAATAAAAAAATTAAAAAAATAATTTTTTTTGTCCTTATTAAAACCATCTCGAAGAGTGTAGCACTGCTCTTAAGCTTTAGATATGAAAAATGAGTGATGTTATAAATTGGTTTGACCTTTATAATTGGACTATAGTATTTTTTATTTCCCAAATTGATACCAACTCTTCATAAAATTTTAATAAAAAATCAAAATCTTGAAAAACAAACTTTAATATTATGCAACATTTTATTTCCAATAATTTTGAATTATGTAAATATCGAATTGAATTGTTTTCGCTTTTATTAATAATTTTTGTTTAATGATTTATTATGAAATAAACTTAAATATTTTTTTCCATTTTCGGATAAATTGAATAGTTTATTATTTAACTTAAAACTAATTACACTATTTCAGGTAGATCTACAGATTCTAATGTACTATAATATATTTATTTATTTTTAAATGTCAAAGATGAGACTTTATAAAATATATGATTAAATTATTTAATACTTACCACTATAGTTTTGAATTTTAAAATTAACATATTATACATTTATTTTGGAAATAACAAATATACAACATACGCATCCAACTATAACTATTAAAAGTAATAATAGTAGGTTCATTAGTATAATTACAAATTTTCATAAGGAAATAAATTATAACTTCTTAATAATTTAAAAATATAATATGTCATTATTACTATCTTATTTAGCCAAGTGTGAAAATGTTAAATAAATTAATGTTCTTCATTTTTCTTATTTCTTATAGTACTTCTGTTTTAGTAATATTAAAAAAGAGTTATGAAAACTTTTGAAGGAAATTAAAATAATTTGGTTTACATTCTTAAACTAAGAACTAAACTACCTTTAGAGTAATGCAATAATTTAACATTATTTGTAGTGCTAAATAATATGGTCTAGAATATATTAATATATATTAAAAAATTTTTAATTTTTTTCTTTTCTGAAAATTTATATAATGTTGAAATTTTTCTTTTACATATTTTTTAATAAAAATTGAGTTTATTCAAAATAAAATCTTAAAAAAATAAATTTTATTTATTTCCACTATTGTTTTTCATTTAATTTGTACTTTAATAACTAATCCAAATTTAACTTTCAAAATTTTTAATATATTACAATTTGTTCAAATTATTTTTTGTAGTTATAACTGATAAAATATAATTATATGATTAAATTATTTAACACTTAGTAATGTACTTTCTAAGTTTAAAATTAACACATTATTATAATTTCTATGTTATAGTTGTCAATATTTTGCACATAACATATGTGATGTTTTACACAATAGTTATCAATATTTTTTTTCTTGATATGTAAACACACATATTTAAACTTCAATGTATATGTTTAAATTGAATGGTGAAAATGAGAAATCACATGTTACTATATAGTATAGAAGATGATGAACTGAATTTTTTCTCTATAATTCATTATTTCTACTTTTTAGTAAGAATAATAATAGTAGGTTGGTTGGTATAATTACAAATTTTCATAAGGAAATAAATTATAACTTCTTAATAATTTAAAAATATAATATGTCATTATTACTATTTTATTTAGCCAAGTGTTAAAATGTGAAATAAATTAATGTTTTTCATTGTTATTATTTCTTATTGTGCTTCTGTTTTAGTAATATTAAAAAGGGTTATGAAAACTTTTAAAGTAAATTAAGATGGTCTGGTTTAGTTTACTGCCTTTGAAGTAACGCAGTGATGTAACATTATTTGTAGTACTGAATAATATGATCTAGAATATATTAATATATATTAGAAAATTTTTATTTTTTTCGTTCTTTGAAAATTTATATAATGTTAGAAATTTTCTTTTACATATTTATGAATAAATGTTTAATAATTACTAACAAATTATCTTCTCATAAAGAAGATAAAATTAAAACAATTTTTTTTCAATAATCTTTAAGTATAATCCATAATTTAAAAACGTTTTGTCCCATAATCAAATGAATTCACTCCATCATTTTTTATATATATAGAAACCTAACAAAATTATCATTAACATTAATTTTAATTTTTAAATTCTAATAAACAATTTTTTATTTTTTTATTTAAATATATTCTTTATACTTTTGATATATGTAGGGCACAGTATGAATATAAGTAGATAGTACACGTTAACTTTTTGTTTTAATAATGTTTCACTATTTTATAATTCGTAATAAAATTTTACTATTAATATTTTTATTATTAATTTAAGCTTTTATTAAGATTTTCTTATTAAATTTTTCCGTCATATAACTAAATAAAACATATGATAGATATTTTTCAGATAACATATGTGATGCTTTTTATGATCAAGTACGAAATATTAAAATATAGATGAAACTCTATCCATTTGTAGTTAAATTCGAGAATTTGTATACATTTAAACTCTCATTTTTTGGCTTATTGTGGATTGACAGATAGTCATGTAAAATCTACTTTATTATCATATATATAAATTTATCAGACATTACCATCTATTACATTTCATAACTATATTTTTTAATCTGTTTTTTCTTATTACATGTTTTTACAAAAAAATTCTACTTTTAACAAGTTTTTGCAACTGGGCATACATGCAGTAGCACGTTATGCCTTAATAGTATATATATATATAGATCTGCAAAGTAAACTCCGGTCTCGTACACTGCACCCTAGGAAGTTTCCCTACACGAAACTGGTTAATTCGCTGACTTTAAACCAGGGGGTGTGGCCCTTAGAGATTGTTTGCAACCAAAGGGATTTGAACTTTGGACCTAGGTGAGCATACCCCAAGCTCAAGGCCTTTACCACTTGAGCCAACCCCTAGGGGTTAGCTATTTCTTCTTTTAATAGTATCTTTACATCTTCTATGACATTCCCATAAAGAAAGGAAGTTCTTTATCTTCATTTACAACATTAACAATAGGTTGAGCATCACCTTTAAAAATTACTCTGCTAAAGTTGAGATCCCTGCACACTTAAACTGTTCTCCGAAGAGCAAAGCTTTTTGCAACAACCGCTTGATTAGCAAACCTTCTTTGAGCACAGATGGCAGCCAACACTTCCCCTTCCTCATCTATGATATCCCTAATCCCATCTTCTTTTCCTTCTGGTCTATGGCAGCATCCTAATTGGCCTTCACATAACTCCCCATCAGCTTCTTCCACTTCATATTCCTTGTAACTGTAGTACCCCCTTGATTTGTCATTAACAGTTTTTGAACCAGCTGGAATTCTTTTAACTCTTCCTTTGCAATATTGATAACTTGACAAGGCTTTTGAACTCACCTTAAAAAATAAGCTCATTTCTTCTTGTCCATAAACCCCTCATAATAGTGGTTATTTCCTCCATATTAGACTTGGACAACTTCAACATAAACTTTTCCCATAAAGCAAACAAATCATCTTCTATAGTTCCCCATTTCTAAACTCTATTCGAAGTCTCAAGCCATACATCATTTGCTGCTGTATAGTGCTATAGAACATGCATCATAGTTTCCACCTCCTTAGTACAGATTGGGCATAAAGAATTATCAACCTAGTATTATAGGGTTCCCACAACCTAGTATTATAGGTTGTGGACTGTGCTGCTAGTATTATAGGGTTCACCGTATAGTGGCGATGTGATGTGATGTAGTGAAGTGTTGATGTAATTGGGAAGTGTGCTGTGAAGTGTTGTGGTAGTGTATGTGCAGTTGTAGTGGCGCGGCCTAGTGTCATGTAAGGAGTACTCGTGGAGTGTATTTCGTGTTGAGAGACGACGCACCGTATGGCGTGTATGCCATAGTGGTGACGTGGCGTAGTGCCGTGAATGGAGTACGCAAGGAGTGTACTCCATGTGGTGAGCGATACACCGTATGGCTTGTGTGCCATAGCGGTGACGTGAAGTAGTGCCGTGAATGGAGTACGCGAGGAGTGTACTCCATGTGGTGAGATGGTGCATCGTATGGTGTGCATGCCATAGCGGAGACGTGGCGTAATATCATGGATGGAGTACACGTGGAGTGTACTCCATGTTGGGAAAAGATGCACAGTAAGGCATGTGTGCAGTAGTAGTGATATGGCGGAGCGTCGTGAATGGAGTATACGCGGAGTATACTCCATGTAGTGTAGAAATGCACCGTATGGCGTGTATGCCATATCGGTGATATGGCGGAGCGTCGTGAAGGGAGTACACGTGGAATGTACTCTATGTGGCAGAGCGATACACCATATGGCGTGTGCCATAGTGGTGATGTAGCGTAGTCCTGTGAAGGGAGTACATGAGGAGAGTACTCCATAAGGTGCAACGATACACCGTATGGTGTGTCGCGAAGACAAAGGTGATTGCTTAGTTGATGGGCGAAAAGCTTGAGGTATGGTGTCAGGAACTATGGAACAGTGTCCCGAAATAGTTGTGAGGTATGGCCTGTAGTCCAAGGCGACGAGTGTCTCCATGTGACTGGCTTATGGCTAGAAATAAGTGCGAAGTGGCTAGAAGGTATCAGAGTAGCGCAGCGAAAGCATGATTGGGCAACGTCATGTAGTGACGTGGCCAAGTAGAAGTCATGCGGTGATGGGTTAGGATGTATGTGAGGTGACGTGACAGGGTCACAGTATAGCTTGGGATTTAGTCTCGAGCTATGTGGCGTAACGTAAGGTGTATTCATGGACAGAGTCCCATCGTGCTAAGTGTTAGGATGAACTGTCATGAGGTACGGCTAGCATTAAGGGTCGTGCTAGCCGAGTTATGAGAAGGTTGGTAACGGAGTATGGTGTTTGCCATACGAGTCCGTGACCAATGTATTAAATGATGGTCTTAAGGGATAAAGGAGTAAGGTACGTGTGCTATCTGGTTAGCGTACGTGCCGGACGGATTCACCATATGTAATGGGTAATTTTTCCTAAGCATGGTTACACGGTGCTCGAGCCTTAAAGTGGCCTGGAGCCGTGTAGTGCAGATGGATGGTCATGAGAAGTAGAGTGAGTTAAGATACATGAGGGTAATGATGAGAGTACTGTCTAAGAATTGGATGCATGACTTAGTTAGTCTAAGTCATGCGTCGAAACGTGGTTAATGAGAAGAACGAGACAGAGGTCTTAGTGTCTTAATCCTAAAATGAATCATGAGTTCACTTTAGCGAGTAGGCACTCGAAGTAGAACGTCAAGGTTGAAAGAAGTAGAGACCGTAATGGGTCTCCAAGGATTTTATCATAGTAAGGGATGTGAAAGAGTACGGGATAGAAGAAGAGTGTTCTAAGTAAAGTATAGCTCTATTTCTAGTTCAGCTATTTATGCACTAGATAGAGAATAACGTTAAGGTTATGTATGCATGTAGGTTGCCATCTAACATACGCATGAATGGACTGCATGGTATGAAAGTAGCATAGAGTCCAGGTAAGTGTTACGTTCATGCTCTTCTAGAGTTTTCTAAAGTACGTAAGAAAAAGAAAGATGAACGGTTTTCCTATGAAAGATGCTTTAGAAAAGGACACGAAAGATGTTTTTAAAGAAAGCATGCTAAGTATTGAAAGTATACGTATGTACGGCCCCTCTATGAAAGCTCCTTTTTATGCACCCAAAAGTATTAATTGTATGCATGTGAATGGATGAATATACGACGTACCTATTGTACGTATTTTCTAAAGAAAAGAAAGGAAGCTTCGAGACCTATGCCCCGAGCTTCAGACTGATGCTTAAAGAGACACGAAGAAAGCATTTTAAAATGTCCCTGAGAACTGATGCTTTAAATGTCCCTACGAATTGATGTTTTAATGATGCCATGAAAGATGATGTTTAAGCCCATGCTTTTAAACGATATTTTTTCCATGAAAGAACTGTTAAATGAAATGAAAAGATAATGATTACATTTTGGCTCAAAGAAAGAAAGAGCCGAAATGAAATGAAATGAAAGCCTCAGCTCTTTAGAGCTGACATGAAAAGAATGAATGAAAGCATGAATGTATGAAACTACGTAACGGCCACATGAAATGAATGGAAATGGGTACCCAATGAATGAATGGGCAGATTGCAATGCCGGGCAGTAGTATCTGGTAGTGCACCCAGTGCTGCACCCTAACGGAAAGGAATTCCAACCCATGGCCATGGGCTAATCCATTGGTTCAAAAGGCCGCTAACCTCAGCACACAGGGCGTAACGACGTGCACCGGCCTATGAAAGTGAAAAGAAAAGTAAAGTAATTGTATGTATGAATGCACTGCATTCTTCAAGAAATGAAGCTAGNTAAGAAAAAGAAAGATGAACGGTTTTCCTATGAAAGATGCTTTAGAAAAGGACACGAAAGATGTTTTTAAAGAAAGCATGCTAAGTATTGAAAGTATACGTATGTACGGCCCCTCTATGAAAGCTCCTTTTTATGCACCCAAAAGTATTAATTGTATGCATGTGAATGGATGAATATACGACGTACCTATTGTACGTATTTTCTAAAGAAAAGAAAGGAAGCTTCGAGACCTATGCCCCGAGCTTCAGACTGATGCTTAAAGAGACACGAAGAAAGCATTTTAAAATGTCCCTGAGAACTGATGCTTTAAATGTCCCTACGAATTGATGTTTTAATGATGCCATGAAAGATGATGTTTAAGCCCATGCTTTTAAACGATATTTTTTCCATGAAAGAACTGTTAAATGAAATGAAAAGATAATGATTACATTTTGGCTCAAAGAAAGAAAGAGCCGAAATGAAATGAAATGAAAGCCTCAGCTCTTTAGAGCTGACATGAAAAGAATGAATGAAAGCATGAATGTATGAAACTACGTAACGGCCACATGAAATGAATGGAAATGGGTACCCAATGAATGAATGGGTAGATTGCAATGCCGGGCAGTAGTATCTGGTAGTGCACCCAGTGCTGCACCCTAACGGAAAGGAATTCCAACCCATGGCCATGGGCTAATCCATTGGTTCAAAAGGCCGCTAACCTCAGCACACAGGGCGTAACGACGTGCACCGGCCTATGAAAGTGAAAAGAAAAGTAAAGTAATTGTATGTATGAATGCACTGCATTCTTCAAGAAATGAAGCTAGTGACAAGGGAACGTTTTAAAGAAAAGAAAAGCATGTTTTAAGAATGAAAGCTCTCATTCACTGATGTTTTTAATGAAAGCATGTATGCATGTACGTATAGTATGTATGAATGATAAATGCATGAATGAAAACCTACGTTGTTATATTTTAACGGTATAAAGTAACGCTTACTGAGTATTCGACTCATTTTAGTTTTTATGTGTGCCCCTCCCCCCACAGGAAACTAAATGGGCAGTACGCCTAAGAGGGACACAGCCAAAGGGAAAGAGCACGGAGGTCTAGGCATGAAGGTTTTAAACGTACGAAAAGGTCTTTTATTTTAAAGAATTTTATTTCCCACTCCAAAACCCTTTTATTATAAAAACACTTTTTATTTTACACCCTCCTACTTCCTTGACCTTTTTTTTGTCAACCTCACTTGTGTTTGAACTAAAGAAGATTGGAAATTTGTCCTTATTGAAGACATGACCAGAAGAGTTTTTATACTTCAATAACAAAGCCTTCACTTTTAACCATTCCTCCACATTGGCTCTACCAAACAAGACACAATCATCTACACATAGCAAATGATTCACTCTAATTTCCCCTAGCCACTATCACCCCTTTTGTTTCACCCTTTATATCTGAATTATTAAGAAGGGAGGTTAAGCCTTTTGCATAGAGAATAAAAATGTAGGAAGACAAAGGATCTCCTTGTCTCAACCATCTTGAATGGAGTATTTTTTATCCTGGCTTTCCATTAATCAAAACAAAATATGTCATTGATGACACACACTTCATAATCAACTCAATCCTCTTACTACAAAAACCTAGCTTCTTCATAACTGCTTTTAGATAAGGCTACTCAATTCTATCATAAGCCTTGTACATGTCAAGCTTAATGGCCATATTCCCTTTTCTACCTTTTTTTCTTGCCTTCATCGTGTGCAAAATCTCATATGCCACCGTAATGTTATCTAATATTAATCTCCTTAGTATGAATACACTTTGGTTGGGGGAAATAATAACAGAGAATACTTTTTTTAACCTATTAGCCAACACTTTTGATATTATCTTATAAGTCACATTGCACAGACTTATAGGTTTATACTCAGTGACCAGCCTAGGATTCTTTACTTTTGGAATGAGTACAATATAAGTAAAGTTTACAGAGGGGTTAAAGAAATTACCATTCAACCAAGACATCACTTCCACCCACCCTTCTTTGAAAATACCCTTCCACCTTAAATTGGCCACTGCTCTATCAAGTCTCTCCTTAGTGAATGTATCATCCTCATACTTATTACTCTAGGTGAATTTGTCACCTCTCCACCCAAAGTCAAACAAACCCCCCTCCCCTCCAACACTTCCTTAAAACTTGCCATTTGCCTTTCCTATCTCTGTCTCCTGCCAATCTTTTCATCATGAGTCACTATTTCATTAAAATTACCAACCACACACTAGCCATAATTATCTGTAGGCTTCAGTGAGGCAAGTAATCTCCAAGCTTCTTCCCTTCTACTAGTTTCTGGTTTCCCATAAAAACTTGTCAACAACTATTTCTCATTTCCATCATCATTTGTGACCCAAACACTAATGTGTCTTTGTGTATAATTCACCAATTCTGCTTTCACATTGTGGTCCCATAACATGATTAAACCCCTCTCCTACCAACTCGTTCAACCACAAAAAAACCATCACAATCGAGCCCTTTTCTAATTCTATCACAGTTCCCTTTCTTCAGCTTAGTTTCCATCAAGAAAACTACATTGGGCTTCTTGTTCTTTACCATTTGGTAAAGATCTTGAGCAATCCAAAGATTCCGAAGCCCTCGGCAGTTCCAACTTAGTGTTTGTTGAGGTTGTTTAACAGCCACCACCAATTCATTTGGTTTTCCATCCATCCCTTCACAGCACTGTTTTATGAGTTTCTTCTTTTCCCACACCTCCCCCTTCTCGTCCAGCTCTTTTCCCAAGCTTCTTTTTTACTGAAAGAATATTATTTTAATTTTTGACCTTTATCTCTAGCTCTTCTCTTCCATGATCTTGTCACCTTTCCTTTCTTGTATGTATCACCATTGGCTAGGGTCAGAGTTATATCCTCCACTTCCTTCTTTATCACATCTTTTCCTTTTTCATACTGACATTCTCCCATAATTTTATTACTAGCTCTCCCATTCATTATCTCTACATTATTTCCCTCTCTTCCTCATTAACTCTCGTTTCTATCCCCATTTCATTCCCTTCTACCTCTTCTCCCATCAGATCTTCCAACTTTTCCATAAAGCCATTTGTTTTTTTAGTCTCTCCCTCCTCGCCTCTCATCCTAGCTAAAATTCTTTTATTATCCCTATTCAACCTTCTAGGATATTTTCTCTTTTTTACTCTTGGTCCTGCTCTTAACCATACACCAAACTGTTCATCAGCCTCCCCTTTCCCCCCTACACTCTGAATCCCTGTGAATAATACAACCACATTTAAAGCAGAAATGTGGTAATTTCTCATACCTTAGAGGGATCCAGTGAGCCTTCCCATTGACAGTGACGGTTTTTCCTCTTGCTAGTGGTTTTGTCAAGTCAATAAGGACCAAGACCCTTAGAAAGTTTCTCCACCCACTCTCCCATCTTCCTGCATATCAACCTCTTCTACTCTACCAATCGTACCACTAATGAGTTCTCCTCTTGCTCTATTCATACACACCAAAGGTAAATCATGTATTTGGACCTAGATTCTTTCTTGCTTGAAATCCATCCTCTAAGGTGAAGTATAACCATCGAACTGCAATATAACAAGCAGGTGGTTGTCAAAAAGTCATGGTCTATCATCCATCACCCTCTGCTTGTCGGCTTGGTTAGTGAACATTATCACATAAGTGTTCAAACCCACTTCTTGGAATTTAGCTCTCTTGCTAATGCTCCAAACTTCGGTCATTGTCACTTCGATCACTGCTGGGCTTATATTTCTCTCCACCCATGCCTTCCCTACTAAGCTTCGATCTCCTCTATATTTTAGTTCCTCTGATATCTCATCTCCAACCTCTATATTCAAAGCTTGCTCCTCTGTGAGCCTCAACTTCTCCCACGTTTCTTCTGTCTCGTTCATCTTTCACCCTTCGTGAGCCTCCGCTAATTTTTTCGTCTCTACCTTTATTCAGTAAACTATTAATGTCATTGCACCACTATTGCAACCCCACAATTTCTCAACCACCTTCAAATTCCGTTAGAATCTTTGTAGACCTCACCCTTCACATCATCCTTCCCCGAGAGAGAAGAAAAGAGAGAACATTCCCATTTTTTAGTTTCACCTTAAAAATCACCGACAGAGAAACTAATTTTACTTTTCATGAGCCCTACATCATTTTTTTCTCTTTCCGTATAGTTTGCCCATGTGATGTTTCCATGTCTCAATCATTTTCCCTAATTATAAGAGGAAGAAAATGTTGCCCGAAATTTTGTACCAACAGTTATAAGCAAACGTGGTTTTTTGTATAGTTTTTGTTTTTTTTTTTTAAATATTACAAAAAAAAAAAAACAATAAAACACAGTGAAAGCTACCATCCGTCACAACCATCGGGACAAATCCTCGGGCAATGTAGCATCATACTTATAAGGAAATAAGAAAGGAAAATGCTACATAGATCGAGAGAATTGACTGATTTTTATTTTTTATTTTTTACTTCATAGTCAAGGAAGTGACTACTAATGAATTGATTTTTTTTAATATCTAAAAAATAGTTGAAAAAAAAATACATTTGCACTTATTGGTACAATACATGAACACCATTCTCAGTCCCCTTGCATTGTCCAATAAGAAAAAGACAAATCAGCCAACCTTGCATAGGGACGTAGTACCATTCTAAAGAATCTAAACTCCTCTCTCTAAAAAGTTCTCTCCTCTCTAGAAGCCTAATTGGAATTACCTGTATAATTCAAGTAAATAGTCCTTTTACAAATGAGATTCAAGCTTTCTTAGATTTATGAGGCATGGTTCACTCGCCTGAGATGTTTGCACAATGTGGCTCATATTTGCTACCTTGTGCTGTATGACGTTTACAGGTTTCAGAGTGCTAGGTGTTATAACCTGGACTACATTCTAATAAAATATATCATCCATTTATATATATAACCTGCTACGCTTTTGAAAAGTTTATTTGCCTTGTCATGCCTCGCTCTGAGATTTTAGTATCTAAGTTTTATCTTGCCATTTAGGATTGTATGAGCCATGATATCGTGGCAAAAGTCAAAAAGACAATACAAGTGTTCGTACTTGTTAGGGACAGTTTAGAACAATGTATGAATTGTTGACTGAAGCTCACAGAAGTATGTTGCACTAATCTAATAGCACTG
>QEOT01001253.1:0-40498 GCA_003123785.1 Pterocarya stenoptera
CTTTGATCGTGAACCAAGCAAGAGAGGAACTAGAATTCGGTCAACCAAAGGAGGACATAGCCGAGGAGGATATAGTGTTTAGGGACTTGACCGGGGTCCCTAACAGGCTCCCGCTGGGAGTCCCGCTGGGGGTGTAGCACACATTTAAAAATGTGTTTTTTTTAAAAAAAAATATTTATATAATTTTTTTAATATTTTTAAATATTTAAAACATTATTAAAAAATATTTTTTTAATTAAAAGGTAAAAAAAAATATATTAAAAAATACTTTCTTAATCACTAAGTAAAATAAAAAATATTTTTTTATAATTTTTTATTTTACTTCATGATTAAGAAAGTACTTTTTAATAATATTGTGAATTTTTTTATTTTTTTTAAATATTTAAAATTATTAAAAAAAATTATATAAAAAAAAAACTTAAAAAAAAATACATTAAAATATATGTATTACACGGAGCAGGACTCAGAGCGGGATTCGGAGCGGGGGACGTATCATTTTCCTTGTTGTGTATATGTATGCAGTGAATAATGGAAAGAATACATATATGATGCTAGATGGTCTACCGAACATTTGTACCGATAGCTGCATTTTTATTTTTTCTTTATTTTTTTCAAATACTAAAAAGTATATTGAATTAATTTTTTTATTTTTTATTTTTTTCTTAAATATTAAAAAACATTTCTTAATGTTTTGAAAATAAAAACATAAAAAAATTGAAAATAAAAATAAAACCATCAGTTGCTATCGGTAGACCATCTATCTCCATAACATTATCCTATATATATATATATATATATATATACACACTAGTAAGGACACAACGTGCACTGCACACGTATGCCTAGTTGAGAAAATTTAAAAATAAAAATGGTACTAAATGATAAATGAGAAGGTAAATAAAAAAAATTCAAAAAATTTTGAAAGATGTCATAATGGCCAAAGAAGAGAAGACTATAGTCCAATTGATAAATCCAAACTCATTTCTAGCGTTATTTATTTATCACACCTAAAGGCCAAAAGAAATTGATTTCTTTTTTAAAAAATGATAGTAAAAACAGACACAATTTTTTTTTTCTTTTTTAAAAAAAGAAATTATCATTGTTAATTTTAATAGTTATAATTCGATGCATATGTTGTGTATTTGTTAGTTAGAAAATAAATATATAACGTGATAATTTTAAACTTAAAAATTACAGTACTAAGTTTCAAATAATTTAATAATATTGTTATTAAACTAAGAATTGAAGGAAATAAAATGCTTCTTAAAAGAAACAATCAATATTATAAAAAAATTCAGGAAAGGAAAATATCACATATGTTCATATATATGTCAGTAAATAATAATTTCATCATTGCACAACTTCAAAGAAAGTTTAATTCTTAGTTTTATAAATAAAAACTGTATCAATTTAATTTATCTCAAAATTTTTGATAACCTTTTTTTAAACATTAATAAAACATGAGCGCTTTTTAATTCTATATTTGTAACTAATCTCGTGTAAAACAGTCAAAGCAAAAGCAACATAATGTCCAATACTAAAATGTAACAAATAAATTCAATAATCACAGAATTTAAAACTGAAGGAAATAACATGCAGCCCAAGATTAATGTTTTATATTTCATAAAAGATTTATGAAGACTTAGTATTTTTTAATATGATCTAGACCATGTTATCTAATAGTATAAATAATGGTTTCATCATTGCATCACTCCAAAAGCAGTTTAACTATTCACATGTAAAACTTAAGAATCAAAACCATATCATTTTAATTTATTTCAAAAATTTTCATCACCTTCTTTTTAAACATTATTAAAACAAGAATACTTTTTAATTTTAAATTTATGACTATTCACATATAAAATAGTCAAAAGAAAAAGCTATATAATGTCTGGTAGTACGAAAAAAGTTTTCATTAATTTATTTCATTTTTCAAAGACAATATAAGAAATAAAAAAAATGAAAAACTTAATTGATTTTACATTCTCATACTTCTCAAAGTAAAATATTAATAATGATACATTATATATTTAAATTACAAACAAGTTATATATATATTTTTAATTTATAATTATACTACTTCACCTATTATTATTACTCTTAACAATTAGAAAAGAATGCATATGTTATATATTAGTTATTTATAGAATAAACATGTAACATGTCAATTTTATTAACATTGACCTCGTTTGTTTTTGTAAATGAGATGAGATAAGTTGAATTGAGATAAAAGTTAAAAATTGAATAAAATATTATTATAATTATATTTTTATTTTGAGATTTGAAAATGCTGAATTGTTTATTTTATTTTGTGTGAAAATTTAAAAATATTGTAATGATTAAATGAGATGAGAAGTTTTATGAGAAGAAACGAGACTATTAATCAAAACTATAGTACTAAGTGTTAAATAATTTCACCATATAGCTTTCGGTTTTGGTGGCTTTCTTATTGCTGATACTTGCAATTACACAGACTAGGGTTGTAACCCGAAAATAAGGGTTGGATGGATTGGATGGACAATGTAATGATGAACACTCAATGGCAAATGATGAACACTCGAGAACTAAGCAAAATACTTATGCACTTGAATGAACAAATGAATGTAATCCAACAATTGATTCATGAATTGCAGAAGTGTTAAATAAACCTCTTATATTGATAAAATAACAAGAACAAAGATAAAACAACTTAGATTCGCATATGGCACCAAGTTGCAAGAACAAGATAAACGAATCAATCCAATTCAATGAATTGCATGGAGTGATCCTCTCTTTGAGATTCACGAATTGCACCCAAAAAGCTCAGGTGTAAAGCACCGTTTATGATCTCTCAAAGAATAGTTCTCACTCTAGTGAATTTTTCAAAAGATCCTAAAGCAAGATAAAGATGTTTTATTTATTCTGAATAAGATTGCAAATTGGAACTCAATTCCTCACGGTGCAGAGTTTAAAGATGCCGGAGTCGAATTCAATAAGGCAAAAAAATTTACGGATACAAAAAATATCATAAGGCCAATACCTAATGCAACAGAGCTTAAAGAGTGTTGAGTCAATTTTAAGAAGGCAAAGCAACATACCCCCTTTAGCAAGTTTAGCTATGGGGTCTTGGAAATTTCGCCTTTCAGAATAGAAGACGAAGCTTAACTTTTTTTGTGAAATTTAATTGCATTTGAGCAATATAGTCCATACGATGATTCGAGTTACGTCATCGACTGTACGTGCTTGATGGATAATCTCAATGACTCTCCAAAGGATGTTGAATTACTCCGTCAAGAAGTAATTATTGAAAATTGGTTGGGTGATGAAGAAGTTGCTTCTACCATGGTTAACAAGGTTGGCCACCATTTCACTGTTTCAACCAAGAACTCCATTTATGCTATAACTTCACTTGATCTGAACAAGGACCGCGCCAAACGCTGGAAGGAAAGGAAAACAAAATTGAGACACAATTATTTCCACAGTCCTTGGGCTTTGCTTTCCGTTTTGACGGCTATCTTATTGTTGACACTAGCAAATTACACAGACTAGGGCTGCAACCCGAAAATAAGGGTTGGATGCATTGGATGGACAATGTAATGATGAACACTCAAGGCCAAATGATGAACACACGAGAACAAAGCAAAATACTTATGCACTTGAATGAACAAATGAATGTAATCCAACAATTGATTCATGAATTGCACAAGTGTTGAATAAACCTCTTATATTGATAAAATAACAAGAACAAAGATAAAACAACTTAGATTCTCGAATTGCACCAAGTTGCAAGAACAAGATAAACGAATCAATCCAATTCAATGAATTGCATAGAGTGATCCTCTCTTTGGGATTCACGAATTGCACCCAAAAAGCCCAAGTGCAAAGTATTGTTTATGATCACTCAAACAATAGTTCTCAATCTAGTGAATTTTTCAAAAGATCCTAAAGCAAGATAAAGATGTCTTATTTATTCTGAATAAGATTGAAAGTTGGAACTCAATTTCTCACGGCACAGAGTTTAAAGATGCCGCAATCGAATTCTAGAAGGCAAAAAAATTTACAGATACAAAAAATATCAAAAGGCCAATACCTAATGCAACATAGCTTAAAGAGGGTGGAGTCAAATTCAAGAAAGCAAAGCAACGTACCCCTTTTAGCAAGTTTAGCTATGGGGTCTTCAAAATTTCGGCTTTGAGAATAGAAGATGAAACTGAACATTTTTTGCGAAATTTAATTGCATTTGATCAATATAGTCCACATGATGATTCAAGTTACGTCACCAACAATACATGCTTGATGGATGATCTCAATGACTCTTCGAAGGATGTTGAATTACACCATCGAAAATGAATTATTGAAAATTGGTTCGGTGATGATGCAGTTGCTTCTACCATGGTTAACAAGCTTGGCCACCATTTTACCGTTTCAACCAGGAACTCCCTTTATGCTATAACTTCCCTTGATCTGAACAAGCACCGCGCCAAACGCTGGAAAGAAAGGAAAACAATATTGAGACACAATTCTTTCCACAGTCCTTGAGCTTTGCTTTCGGTTTTGGTGGCAATCTTATTGCTGACACTTGCAATTACACAGACAAGGGTTGCAACCCGACAGTAAGGGATGGATGGATTGGATGGACAATGTAATGATTAACACTCAAGGGAAAATGATGAACACTCGAGAACTAAGCAAAATACTTATGCATTTGAATGAACAAATGAATGTAATCCAACAATTGATTCACGAATTGCACAAGTGTTGAATAAACCTCTTATATTGATAAAATAACAAGAACAAAGATAAAACAACTTGGATTCGTGAATGGCACGAAGTTGCAAGAACAAGATAAACGAATCAATCCAATTCAATGAATTGCATGGAGTGATCCTCTCTTTGAGATTCACGAATTGCACTCAAAAAGCCCATGTGCAAAGCACCGTTTCTGATCTCTCAAACAATATTTCTCACTCTAGTGAATTTTCTAAAAGATCCTAAAGTAAGATAAAGAATTTTTATTTATTCTGAATAATATTGAAAGTTGGAACTCAATTCCTCAGGGCACAGAGTTTAAAGATGCCGGAGTCCAATTCTAGAAGGCAAAAAAATTTACGGATACAAAAAATATCATAAGGCCAATACCTAATGCAACAGAGCTTAAAGTGGGTGGAGTCAAATTCAAGAAACAAAGCAACGTACTCCCCTTAGCAAGTTTAGTTATGGGGTCTTGGAAATTCCGCCTTTGAGAATAGAAGACGAAGCTGAAACTCTTTTGCGAAATTTAATTGCATTTGAGCAATATAGTCCACACAATGATTCGAGTTACTTCACCGACTGTACATGCTTGATGGATGATCTCAATAACTTTCCAAAGGATGTTGAGTTACTCCGTCGAAATGGAATTATTGAAAATTAGTTGGGTGATGATGAAGTTGCTTCTACCTCGGTTAACAAGGTTGGCCACCATCTCACCGTTTAAACCAGGAACTCCTTTAATGCTATAACTTCCCTTGACCTGAACAAGCACCACGGCAAACGCTGGAATGAAAGGAAACCAAAATTGAGACACAATTATTTCCACAATCCTTCGGCATTACATTCAGTTTTGGCGGCTATCTTATTGTTGGCACTTGCAATTATCCAGACTAGGGCTGCAACCCGAAAAGAAGGGTTGGATGGATTGGATGGATAATGTAATGATGAACACTCAAGGGCAAATGATGAACACTCGAGAACAAAACAAAATACTTATGCACTTGAATGAACAAATGAATGTAATCCAACAATTGATTCACGAATTGCACAAGTGTTGAATAAACCTCTTATAGTGATAAAATAACAAGAACAAAGATAAAACAACTTGGATTCGCGAATTGCACCAAGTTGCAAGAACAAGATAAACGAATCAATCCAATTCAATGAATTGCATGGAGTGATCCGCTCTTTGGGATTCACGAATTGCACCCAAAAAGCCCAAGTGCAAAGCACCGTTTGTGATCTTTCAAACAATAGCTCTCACTCTAGTGAATTTTTCAAAAGATCCTAAAGCAAGATAAAGACGTTTTATTTATTCTGAATAAGATTGAAAGTTGGAACTCAATTCCTCACGGCACAGAATTTAAAGATGCCGGAGTCCAATTCTAAAAGGCAAAAAAATTTACGGATACAAAAAATATCATAATACCAATACCTAATGCAACAGAGCTTAAAGAGGGTGGAGTCAAATTCAAGAATGTTGATCTCAATGACTCTCCAAAGGAACTTAGATTCGTGAATGTAATCCAACAAAAAATATCATAATGCCAATACCTAATGCAACAGAGCCTAAAGAGGGTGGAGTCAAATTCAAGAAAGCAAAGCAACGTACCCCCTTTAGCAAGTTTAGCTATGGGGTGTTGGAAATTTCGCCTTTGAGAATAGAAGATGAAGCTGAAACTTTTTTGCGATATTTAATTGCATTTGATCAATATAGTCCACACGATGATTCGAATTACGTCACCGACTGTACATGCTTGATGGATGATCTCAATGACTCTCCAAAGGATGTTGAATTACTTCATCGAAAAGGAATCATTCAAAATTGGTTGGGTGATGATGAAGTTGCTTCTACCATGGTTAACAAGCTTGGCCACCATCTCACCGTTTCAACCAAGAACTCCATTTATGTTATAATTTCCCTTGATCTGAACAAGCTCCGCGCCAAACGCTGGAATGAAAGGAAAAGAAAATTGTGTCAAATTCAAGAAAGCAAAACAACGTACTCCCCTTAGCAAGTTTAGATATAGGGTCTTGAAAATTTCGCCTTTGAAAATAGGAGATGAAGCTAAACCTTTTTTGCAAAATTTAATTGCATTTGAGCAATATAGTCCACACGATGATTCGAGTTACGTCACCGACTGTACATGCTTGATGGATGATCTCAATGACTCTCCAAAAGATGTTGAAATACTCCATCGAAACGGAATTATTGAAAATTGGTTTGGTGATGATCAAGCTGCTTCTACCATGGTTAACAAGGTTGGCCACCATCTCACCGTTTCAACCAAGAACTCCATTTGTGCTATAACATCCCTGATCTGAACAAGCACCGCGCCAAACGCTGGAATGAAATGAAAACAAAATTGAGACACAATTAGTTCCACAGTCCTTGGGCTTTGCTTTCAGTTTTGGCAGCTATCTTATTGCTGACACTAGCAATTTACACAGACTAGGGCTGTAACCCAAAAATAAGAGTTGGATGGATTGGATGGACAATGTAATGATGAACACTCAAGGGCAAATAATGAAGAACAAAGCAAAATACTTATGCACCTGAATGAACAAATGAATGTAATCCAACAATTGATTTACAAATTGCACAAGTGTTGAATACACCTCTTATATTGATAAAATAACAAGGACAAAGATAAAACAACTTGGATTAGCGAATTGCATCAAGTTGCAAGAACAAGATAAACGAATCAGTCTAATTCAATGAATTGCATGGAGTGATCCTCTCTTTGGGATTCACGAATTGTGCCCAAAAAGCCAAAGTGCAAAGCACCGTTTATGATCTCTCAAACAATAGTTCTAACTCTAGTGAATTTTCTAAAAGATCCTAAAGCAAGATAAAGACGTTTTATTTATTTTGAATAATATTGGAAGTTGGAACTCAATTCCTCACGGCACAGAGTTTAAAGATGCCGTAGTCGAATTCTAGAAGGCAAAAAAATTTACGGATACAAAGACTATCATAAGGCCAATACCTAATGCAACAAAGCCTAAAGATGGTGGAGTCAAATTCAAGAAAGCAAAGCAACGTACCCCCTTTAGCAAGTTTAGCTATGGGGTCTTCGAAATTTTGCCTTTAAAAATAGAAGATGACGCTAAACCTTTTTTGGGAAATGTAATTGCATTTGAGCAATATAGTTCAGACGATGATTCGAGTTGCGTCACCGACTGTACTTGCTTGGTGGACGATCTCAATGACTCTCCAAAGGATGTTGAATTACTCCGTCGAAAAGGAATTATAAATTGGTTGGATGATGATGAAGTTGCTTCTACCATGGTTAACAAGGTTGGCCACCATCTCACCGTTTCAACGAGGAACTCCCTTTATGCTATAAGTTCCCTTGATCTGATCAAGCACCGGGGCAAATGCTGGAATGAAAGGAAAAAAAAATTAAGACAAATTTATTTCCACAGTCCTTGGGCTTTGTTATCAGTTTTAGAGGCTGTCTGGTTGCTGACACTTGCCATTACACAGACTAGGGCTGCAACCCAAAAATAAGGGTTGGATGGATTGGATGGATAATGTAATGAAGAACACTCAAGGGAAAATGATGAGAAATCAAGAACAAAGCAAAATACTTATGCACTCGAATGAACAAATGAATGTAATCGAACAATTGATTTACGAATTGCACAAGTGTTGAACACACCTCTTATATTGATAAAATAACAAGGACAAAGATAAAACAACTTCGATTAGCGAATTGCACCAAGTTACAAGAACAAGATAAACAAATCAATCCAATTCAATGAATTGCGAGGAGTGATCCTCTCTTTGGGATTCACGAATTGCACCCAAGAATCCAAGTACCAATCACCGTTTATGATCTCACAAACAATATTTCCCACTGTAGAGAATTTTCCAAGAGATCCTACAGCAAGATAAAGATGCTTTATTTAATCTGAATAAGATTGAAAGTTGGAACTCAATTTCTCATGGCACTGAGTTTAAAGATGTCGGAGTCGAATTCTAGAAGGCAAAAAAATTTATGGATACAAAAAATAGCATAAGGCCAATACCTAATGCAACAGAGCCTAAAGAGGGTGGAGTGAAATTTAAGAAAGCAAAGCAACATACTCCTTTTAGCAAGTTTAGCTATGGGGTCTTCGAAATTTCGCCTTCGAGAATAGAAGATGAAGCTGAACCTTTTTTTTGAAATTTAATTGCGTTTGAGCAATATAGTCTAGACGATGATTCGAGTTACGTCACCGACTGTACACACTTGATGGATGATCTCAATGACTCTCCAAAGGATGTTGAATTACTCCATCGAAAAAGAATTATTGAAAATTGGTTGGGTGATGATGAAGTTGCTTCTACCATGGTTAACAAGGTTGGCCACCATCTCATCGTTTCAACCAGGAACTCCCTTTATGCTATAACTTCCCTTGATCTGAACAAGCAACGCGGCAAACGTTGGAATGAAAGGAAAACAAAATTGAGATACAATTATTTCTACAGTCCTTGGGCTTTGCTATCAGTTTTAGCGGCTATCTTGTTGTTGACACTTGCAATTTCATAGACAAGGGCTGCAACCCGAAAATAAGGGTTGGATGGATTGGATGCACAATGTAATGAAAAACACTCAAGGGCAAATGATGAAAACTGAAGAACAAAGCAAAATACTTATGCACTCAAATGAACAAATGAATGTAACCCAACAATTGATTCACGAATTGCACAAGTGTTGAATAAACCTCTTATATTGATAAAATAACAAGAACAAAGATAAAACAACTTGGATTCTCGAATTGCACCAAGTTGCAAGAACAAGATAAACGAATCAATCCAATTCAATGAATTGCATGGAGTGATCCTCTCTTTGGGATTCACGAATTGCACCCAAAAAGCCCAAGTGCAAAGCATCGTTTATGATCACTCAAACAATAGTTCTCAATCTAGTGAATTTTTCAAAAGATCCTAAACCAAGATAAAGATGTTTTATTTATTTTGAATAAGATTGCAAATTGGAACTCAATTCCTCATTGTGCAGAGTTTAAAGATGCCGGAGTCGAATTCAAGAAGGCAAAAAAATTTACGGATACAAACAATATCATAAGGCCAATACCTATTGCAACAGAGCTTAAAGAGAGTGGAGTCAAATTCAAGAAGGCAAAGCAACGTACTCCTTTAGCAAGTTTAGCTATGGGGTCTTGAAAATTTCGCCTTTGAGAATAGAAGATGAAGCTGAACCTTTTTTTTGAAATTTAATTGCATTTGAGCAATATAGTCCACACGATGATTCGAGTTACGTCACCGACTGTACATGCTTGATGGATGATCTCAATGACTCTCCAAAGGATGTTGAATTACTCCGTCTAAAAGAAATTATAGAAATTGGTTGGGTGATGATGAAGTTGCTTCTACCATGGTTAACAAGCTTGGCCACCATCTCACCGTTTCAACTAGGAACACCCTTTATGCTATAACTTCCCTTGATCTGATCAAGCACCGCGGCAAATGCTGGAATGAAAGGAAAACAAAATTGAGACAAATTTATTTCCATAGTCCTTGGGCTTCGCGATCAGTTTTAGCGGCTATCTTGTTGCTGACACTTGCCATTACATAGACTAGGGCTGCAACCAGAAAATAATGGTTGGATGGATTGGACGGACAATGTAATGAAGAACACTTAAGGGCAAATGAAGAAAACTCCAGCACAAAACAAAATACTTATGCACTTGAATGAACAAATGAATGTAATCCAACAATTAATTCGTGAATTGCACAATTGTTGAATAAACCTCTTACATTGATAAAATTACAAGGACAAAGATAAAACAATTTGGATTCGCGAATTGCACCAAGTTGCAAGAACAAGATAAATGAACCACTCCAATTCAATGAATTGCATGGAGTGATCCTCTCTTTGGGATTCACAAATTGCACCCAAAAAGCCCAAGTGCAAAGCCTCGTTTATGAGCTCTCAAACAATAGTTCTCACTCAAGTAAATTTTTCAAAAGATCCTAAAGCAAGATAATGATGTTTTATTTATTCTGAATAAGATTGAAAATTGGAACTCAATTCCTCACAGCACAGAGTTTAAAGATGCCGGAGTCGAATTCAAGAAGCGAAAAAAATTTACGGATACAAAAAATACGATAAGGCCAATACCTAATGCAAAAGAGCATAAAGAAGGAGGAGACAAATTCAAGATGGCAAAGCAACATACCCCCTTTAGCAAGTTTAGCTATGGGGTCTCGGAAATGTCGCCTTTGAGAATAGAAGATGAAACTGAAACGTTTTTGCAAAATTTAATTGCATTTGAGCAATATAGTCCACACGATGATTCGAGTTACGTCACCGACTGTACACGCTTGATGGATGATCTCAATGACTCTCCAAAGGATGTTGAATTACTCCGTCGAAAGTGAATTATTGAAAATTAGTTGGGTGATGATGAAGTTGCTTCTACCATGGCTAACAAGCTTGGCCACCATCTCACCGTTTCAACCAAGAACTCTATTTATGCTATAACTTCCCTTGATCTGAACAAGCACCGCGCCAAACGCTGGAATGAAAGGAAAAAAAAATTGAGACACAATTATTTCCACAGTCATTAGGCTTTGGTTTCAGTTCTGGCAGCTATCTTATTGCTGCCTCTTGCAATTACACAGACTAGGGCTGCAACCCGAAAATAAAGGTTGGATGGATTGGATGGACAATGTAATGCTAAACACTCAAGGGCAAATGATGAACACTCGAGAACAAAGCAAAATACTTATGTACTTGAATGAACAAATAAATGTAATCCAACAATTGATTCACAAATTGCACAAGTGTTGAATAAACCTCTTATATTGATAAAATAACAAGAACAAATATAAAACAACTTAGATTTGAGAATTACACCAAGTTACAAGAACAAGATAAACGAATCAATCCAATTAAATGAATTGCATGGAGTGATTCTCTCTTTGGGATACACGAATTGCACCTAGAAAGCCCAAGTGCAAAGCACCGTATATGATCTCTCAAACAATAGTTCTCACTCTAGTGAATTCTTCAAAAGATCCTAAAGAAAGATAAAGATGTCTTATTTATTCTGAATAAGATTGAAAATTGAAACTCAATTCCTCAGGGCACAAAGTCTAAAGATGTCGGAGTCGAATTCAAGAAGGCAAAAAAATTTACACATACAAAAAATTTAATAAGGCCAATACCGAATGCAACAGAGCTGAAAGAGAGTGTTGTCAAATTGAAGAAGGCAAAGCAACGTTCCCCCTTAAGCAAGTTTAGCTATGGGGTCTTGGAAATTTCGACTTTAAGAATAGAAGATGAAGCTGAAACTTTTTTGCGAAATTTAATTGCATTTGAGCAATATAGTCCACAGGATGATTCGAGTTACGTCACCGACTGTACATGCTTGATGGATGATCTCAATGACTCTCCAATGGATGTTGAATTACTCCGTGGAAAAGGAATTATTGAAAATTGGTTGGGTGATGATGAAGTTCCTTCTACCATAGTTAACAAGGTTGGCCCCCATCTCACCTTTTCAACCAAGAACTCCATGTATGTTATAACTTCCATTGATCTGAACAAACACCGCTCCAAACGCTGGAATGAAAGGAAACCGAAATTGAGACACAATTATTTCCACAGTCCTTTAGTTTTGGAGGCTATCTTGTTGCTGGCACTTGCAATTACACAGACTAGGGCTGCAACCCGAAAATATGGGTTGGATGGATTGGATGGACAATGTAATGCTGAACACTCAAGGGCAAATGATGAACACTCGAGAACAAAGCAAAATACTTATGTACTTGAATGAACAAATAAATGTAATCCAACAATTGATTCACAAATTGCACAAGTGGTGAATAAATCTCATATATTGATAAAATAACAAGAACAAAGATAAAACAACTTGTATTCGCGAATTGTACCAAGTTGGAAGAACAAGATAAATGAGTCACTCCAATTCAATGAATTGTATGGAGTGATCCTCTCTATGGGATTCACGAATTGCACCCAAAAAGCCCAAGTGCACCTTTTATGAGCTCTCAAACAATAGTTCTCATTCTAGTAAATTTTTCAAAAGATCCTAAAGCAAGATAATGATGTTTTATTTATTCTGAATAAGATTGAAAATTGGAACTCAATTCCTCACAGCACAGAGTTTAAAGATGCCGGAGTAGAATTCAATAAGGCAAAAAAATTTACGGATACAAAAAATATAATAAGGCCAATACCTAATGCAACAGAGCTTAAAGAGGGTGGAGTCAAATTCAAGAAGGCAAAGCAACGTACCCCCTTTAGCAAGTTTAGCTATGGGGTCTTGAAAATTACGACTTTAAGAATAGAAGATGAAGCTGAAACTTTTTTACGAAATTTAATTGCATTTGAGCAATATAGTCCACATGATGATTCGAGTTACGTCACCGACTGTATACGCTTGATGGATGATCTCAATAACTTTCCAAAAGATGTTGAATTACTCCGTGAAAAGTGATTAATTGAAAATTAGTTGGGTGATGATGAAGTTGCTTCTACCATGCCTAACAAGTTTGGCCACCATCTCACCGTTTCAACCAAGAATTCTATTTACGCTATAACTTCCCTTGATCTGAACAAGCACCGCGCCAAACGCTGGAATGAAAGGAAAACAAAATTGAGACACAATTATTTCCACAGTCCTTGGGCTTTGGTTTCAGTTTTGGCAGCAATCTTATTGCTGACACTTGCAATTACACAGACTAGGGCTGCAACCCGAAAATAAGGGTTGGATGGATTGGATGGACAATGTAATGTTGAACACTCAAGGGCAAATGATGAACACTCGAGAACAAAGCAAAATACTTATGTACTTGAATGAACAAATAAATGTAATCCAACAATTGATTCACAAATTGCAAGTGTTGAATAAACCTTTTATATTGATAAAATAACAAGAACAAAGATAAAACAACTTGGATTCGAGAATTGCACCCAGTTGCAAGAACAAGAAAAACGAATCAATCCAATTAAATGAATTGCATGGAGTGATTCTCTCTTTGGGATACACGAATTGCACCCAGAAAGCCCAAGTGCAAAGCACCGTTTATGATCTCTCAAACAATAGTTCTCACTCTAGTGAATTCTTCAAAAGATCCTAAAGAAAGATAAAGATGTCTTATTTATTCTGAATAAGATTGAAAATTGAAATTCAATTCCTCATGGCACAAAGTCTAAAGATGTCGGAGTCGAATTCAAGAAGGCAAAAAAATTTACACATACAAAAAATTTGATAAGGCCAATACCGAATGCAACAGAGCTGAAAGAGAGTGTTGTCAAATTGAAGAAGGCAAAGCAACGTACCCCCTTAAGCAAGTTTAGCTATGGGCTCTTGGAAATTGCGACTTTAAGAATAGAAGATGAAGCTGGAACTTTTATGCGAAATTTAATTGCATTTGAGCAATATAGTCCACAGGATGATTCGAGTTACGTCACCGACTGTACATGCTTGATGGATGATCTCAATGACTCTCCAATGGATGTTGAATTACTCCGTGGAAAAGGAATTATTGAAAATTGGTTGGGTGATGATGAAGTTTCTTCTACCATAGTTAACAAGGTTGGCCCCCATCTCACCTTTTCAACCAAGAACTCCATGTATGTTATAACTTCCATTGATCTGAACAAACACCGCTCCAAACGCTAGAATGAAAGGAAACCGAAATTGAGACACAATTATTTCCACAGTCCTTTAGTTTTGGAGGCTATCTTGTTGCTGGCACTTGCAATTACACAGACTAGGGCTGCAACCCGAAAATAAGGGTTGGATGGATTGGATGGACAATGTAATGCTGAACACTCAAGGGCAAATGATGAACACTCGAGAACAAAGTAAAATACTTATGTACTTGAATGAACAAATAAATGTAATCCAACAATTGATTCACAAATTGCACAAGTGGTGAATAAATCTCATATATTGATAAAATAACAAGAACAAAGATAAAACAACTTGTATTCGCGAATTGTACCAAGTTGGAAGAACAAGATAAATGAGACACTCCAATTCAATGAATTGTATGGAGTGATCCTCTCTATGGGATTCACGAATTGCACCCAAAAAGCCCAAGTGCACCGTTTATGAGCTCTCAAACAATAGTTCTCACTCTAGTAAATTTTTCAAAAGATCCTAAAGCAAGATAATGATGTTTTATTTATTCTGAATAAGATTAAAAATTGGAACTCAATTTCTCACAGCACAGAGTTTAAAGATGCCGGAGTACAATTCAAGAAGGCAAAAAAATTTACGGATACAAAAAATATGATAAGGCCAATACCTAATGCAACAGAGCTTAAAGAGGGTGGAGTCAAATTCAAGAAGGCAAAGCAACGTACCCCCTTTAGCAAGTTTAGCTATGGGGTCTTGAAAATTATGACTTTAAGAATAGAAGATGAAGCTGAAACTTTTTTGCGAAATTTAATTGCATATGAGCAATATAGTCCACAGGATGATTCGAGTTACGTCACCGACTGTATACGCTTGATGGATGATCTCAATGACTTTCCAAAAGATGTTGAATTACTCCGTGGAAAGTGAATTATTGAAAATTAGTTGGGTGATGATGAAGTTGCTTCTACCATGGCTAACAAGTTTGGCCACCATCTCACCGTTTCAACCAAGAACTCTATTTATGCTATAACTTCCCTTGATCTGAACAAGCACCGCGCCAAACGCTGGAATGAAAGGAAAAAAAAATTGAGATACAATTATTTCCACAGTCCTTGAGCTTTGGTTTCATTTTTGGCGGCTATCTTATTGCTGACAGTTGCAATTACACAGACTAGGGCTGCAACCCGAAAATAAGGGTTGGATGGATTGGATGGACAATGTAATGCTGAACACTCAAGGGCAAATGATGAACACTCGAGAACAAAGCAAAATACTTATGTACTTGAATGAACAAATAAATGTAATCCAACAATTGATTCACAAATTGCACAAGTGTTGAATAAACCTCTTATATTGATAAAATAATAAGAACAAAGATAAAACAATTTGGATTCGAGAATTGCACCCAGTTGCAAGAACAAGAAAAACGAATCAATCCAATTAAATGAATTGCATGGAGTGATTCTCTCTTTGGGATACACGAATTGCACCCAGAAAGCCCAAGTGCAAAGCACCGTTTATGATCTCTCAAACAATAGTTCTCACTCTAGTGAATTCTCCAAAAGATCCTAAAGCAAGATAAAGATATGTTATTTATTCTGAATAAGATTGAAAATTGAAACTCAATTTCTCACGGCACAAAGTTTAAAGATGTCAGAGTCGAATTCAAGAAGGCAAAAAAATTTACACATACAAAAAATTTAATAAGGCCAATACCGAATGCAACAGAGCTGAAAGAGAGTGTTGTCAAATTGAAGAAGACAAAGCAACGTACCCTTTTAAGCAAGTTTAGCTATGGGGTCTTGGAAATGTCGACTTTAAGAATAGAAGATGAAGCTGGAACTTTTTTGCGAAATTTAATTGCATTTGAGCAATATAGTCCACATGATGATTCGAGTTACGTCACCGACTGTACATGCTTGATGGATGATCTCAATGACTCTCCAATGGATGTTGAATTACTCCGTAGAAAAATAATTATTAAAAATTGGTTGGGTGATGATGAAGTTCCTTCTACCATAGTTAACAAGGTTGGCCCCCATCTCACCGTTTCAACCAAGAACTCCATGTATGTTATAACTTCCATTGATCTGAACAAACACCGCTCCAAACGCTGGAATGAAAGGAAACCAAAATTGAGACACAATTATTTCCACAGTCCTTGGGCTTTGCATTTAGTTTTGGAGGCTATCTTGTTGTTGGCACTTGCAATTACACAGACTAGGGCTGCAACCCGAAAATAAGGGTTGGATGGATTGGATGGACAATGTAATGCTGAACACTCAAGGGCAAATGATAAACACTCGAGAACAAAGCAAAATACTTATGTACTTGAATGAACAAATAATTGTAATCCAACAATTGATTCACAAATTGCACAAGTGGTGAATAAACCTCATCTATTGATAAAATAACAAGAACAAAGATAAAACAACTTGTATTCGCGAATTGTACCAAGTTGGAAGAACAAGATAAATGAGTCACTTCAATTCAATGAATTGTATGGAGTGATCCTCTCTATGGGATTCACGACTTGCACCCAAAAAGCCCAAGTGCACCGTTTATGAGCTCTCAAACAATAGTTCTCACTCCAGTAAATTTTTCAAACGATCCTAAAGCAAGATAATGATGTTTTATTTATTCTGAATAAGATTGAAAATTGAAACTCAATTCCTCACAGCACAGAGTTTAAAGATGCCGTAGTAGAATTCAAGAAGGCAAAAAAATTTACGGATACAAAAAATATGATAAGGCCAATACCTAATGCAACAGAGCTTAAAGAGGGTGGAGTCAAATTCAAGAAGGCAAAGCAACGTACCCCCTTTAGCAAGTTTAGCTATGGGGTCTCGGAAATGTCGCCTTTGAGAATAGAAGATGAAGCTGAAACGTTTTTGCGAAATTTAATTGCATTTGAGCAATATAGTCCACACGATGATTCGAGTTACGTCACCGACTGTACACGCTTGATGAATGATCTCAATGACTGACTCACTCAAAAACTTTTCCCGACAACGGCGCCAAAAACTTGACTCGTTCGGAAATGAGCAGCACAAAGGCTATCCCAAGTATAGGAGCGTGTCGCGTAGTAATTAGGAACGAATTCCTAGATCGTCTCCACAGGAAAAGTGCTAAAAATAAACTCGTGAAAAATGGTGGAAATATTTACGTTGGAAAAATAAAAATAAAAAGTGATGATATTTACAATGGATGAAAGAGTGCAGTGAAAAGAAAGTTTACTGGTCGCAAACCAGATTCATTTTGTTGATTTGATTGTTTGAGATTGCAGTGAAAATTAAAGAAATTAAACTGCGAGACTGTGAATTTAAATTGTTGAAAATTAAAAGACTGAAATTTAAATTCACTGGAAAATTAAATTGCATCAAAATAAATTGCAGAAAATAAATAACAGAAAATTGCATGACGATAAAATAAAAGTGCTGGAAATTAAAGTGCAGAAAATTAAATTGCAGAAAATAAAAGACAGTAAAATAAAGGACTGTGAAATAAAAGTGCAGTAAAATTAAAGTGCAGAAATTAAAAGTACTGAAAAATAAATGACATAAAATTAAATGACATAAATTAAAATAAAATAAAATAAAATAAAATAAATGGAGACTGCAGATAAAGGAGAATAGTTTGATAACACAGTTGGTCCATTAGGCTCTCAACTGCATTACCAAACTCCCTCACTTCATCTGCGTTTTCTCCTAAAAATTCTGCACTACTCCTATACTACACTATTGAGCTTCTAACATCCGCTCCCTTCTTCGTTCATCTCAAGTCTTATTTATAGGCTTCAGAAAGCCACCGCATTTGCACTATGCAGCACTGTCCATGTGCTCATCTGATTCATCTGTCTTCAGCCGCCCACTCTCTTCTCTTTCTTTCTTTTCTTTTCTTTCTTTTCTTTCTCTTCTTCCGTGCGTCTTCTCTCTCATTCTTTCTTCATTTCTTTATTTCATCCGGCCGAACTTTGTCTGCCAACATGTATTTATTAATTTGCCCGACTCTTTTCTTTTATTTTCCACTGAAATCCAGCTCCTCATTTGTTCTGATCTTCTCCGTTTGGCATGCATGTGTCGGCTGAGTTTTCTTTACTTATTTCTTCTGCCCCAGCGTGATTCGACCATCTCTCCTTCTTTTCTTTCTTTTTCTTTTCTTTTTCCCACGTTCGGCCACTGCTTCTTCTTCTTCTTCTTCTTCCATTCCGGTTTCTGTTTCCAATTTCGCATGCCCAACACGCATGCTCGTCCCCGTCGTTGCTGTGCAGTGCAGTGTTCACGTGGAAGTGTGGTTGCTGGTGCTTCTGGACGTGGAGAGGCGGTTCATGGCTGTGGAGAGGTGCCGTGGAGGGTGACGGACCGAATGCATGGGTGGAGTTGGTGAGACTGCCGTGGCGTTGCTTGGCCGTGCATGGTGGTCGCCGGCGTCGTCTGAGGTTGATGGTGGGCGGAAGATGGCCCACGGCTGCGCTGTGCATGCGGAGTGCACTGTTCATCGAGCGGAGGGTCGAGAGGTTGAAGACGATCTCGACGACGTGTCGTTTTCGTCTGTTGACAAAACGGCACGTCGTTTAGTCTTAAACGGCAAAAACGACTCAGTGCAAAACGACATGTCGTTTTGGTTTTAGACAAAACGGCACGTCGTTTAGCTCAGACGGCAGAAACGACTAATGGGCAAAACGACATGTCGTTTTGGTCTGCTGACCAAACAACATGTCGTTTAGCCAGCGCAGAAAATAAAATAAAAAAATAAAAGAAAAATAAAATAGAATAAAATAAAATAAAATAAAATAAAAATAAAATAAAATAAGATAAAATAAAATAAAATAAAATAAAACAAAATAAAATAAAATAAAATAAAATAAAAATTAGACAAGCAAAAATAAATAATAATAAAAATAAAACTTAGACAAATAAAATAAAATAAAATAAAATAAAGAAACTGAAATAAATAAAATTAAACAAGAGATGAAAAATAAAATATTAAGAGTGTGTTGTGCATGAGAAATTATTGTCCAAATAAATCACAAGTTATAAAATCAAGCATAAACTATACTTTTATTCAATTTAATTCACAACTTGGATTTATGCCTCTTAATCATTTTATCCATCTAAAACCAATGATAAAATAATAAAACAATTAAAAATTATTGGTTTTAAATAGATAAAATATGCAATTATGCAGCTCAATCAATGACTCTCCAAAGGATGTTGAATTACTCCGTCGAAAGTAAATTATTGAAAATTAGTTGGGTGATGATGAAGTTGCTTCTACCATGGCTAACAAGTTTGGCCACCATCTCACCGTTTCAACCAAGAACTCTATTTATGCTATAACTTCCCTTGATCTGAACAAGCAACGCGCCAAACGCTGGAATGAAAGGAAAACAAAATTGAGACACAATTATTTCCACAGTCCTTGGGCATTGGTTTCATATTTGGCGGCTATCTTATTGCTGACACTTGCAATTACACAGACTAGGGCTGCAACCCGAAAATAAGGGTTGGATGGATTGGAAAGACAATGTAATGCTGAACACTCAAGGGCAAATGATGAACACTCGAGAACAAAGCAAAATACCTATGTATTTGAATGAACAAATAAATGTAATCCAACAATTGATTCACAAGTTGCACAAGTGTTGAATAAACCTCTTATATTGATAAAATAACAAGAACAAAGATAAAACAACTTGGATTCGAGAATTGCACCAAGTTGCAAGAACAAGAAAAACGAATCAATCCAAATAAATGAATTGCATGGAGTGATTCTCTCTTTGGGATACACGAATTGGACCCAGGAAGCCCAAGTGCAAAGCACCGTTTATGATCTCTCAAACAATAGTTCTCACTCTAGTGAATTCTCCAAAAGATCCTAAAGCAAGATAAAGATATGTTATTTATTCTGAATAAGATTGAAAATTGAAACTCAATTCCTCACGGCACAAAGTCTAAAGATGTCAGAGTCGAATTCAAGAAGGCAAAAAAATTTACACATACAAAAAATTTGATAAGGCCAATACCAAATGCAACAGAGCTAAAAGAGAGTGTTGTCAAATTGAAGAAGACAAAGCAACGTACCCCCTTAAGCAAGTTTAGCTATGGGGTCTTGGAAATTTTGACTTTAAGAATAGAAGATGAAGCTGAAACTTTTTTGCGAAATTTAATTTCATTTGAGCAATATAGTCCACATGATGATTCGAGTTACGTCACCGACTGTACATGCTTGATGGATAATCTCAATGACTCTCCAATGGATTTTGAATTACTCCGTAGAAAAATAATTAATGAAAATTGGTTGGGTGATGATGAAGTTCCTTCTACCATAGTTAACAAGGTTGGCCCCCATCTCACCGTTTCAACCAAGAACTCCATGTATGTTATAACTTCCATTGATCTGAGCAAACACCGCTCCAAACGCCGGAATGAAAGGAAACCAAAATTGAGACACAATTATTTCCACAGTCCTTGGGCTTTGCATTTAGTTTTGGACGCTATCTTGTTGTTGGCACTTGCAATTACACAGACTAGGGCTGCAACCCGAAAATAAGGGTTGGATGGATTGGATGGACAATGTAATGCTGAACACTCAAGGGCAAATGATAAACACTCGAGAACAAAGCAAAATACTTATGTACTTGAATGAACAAATAATTGTAATCCAACAATTGATTCACAAATTGCACAAGTGGTGAATAAACCTCATCTATTGATAAAATAACAAGAACAAAGATAAAACAACTTGTATTCGCGAATTGTACCAAGTTGGAAGAACAAGATAAATGAGTCACTTCAATTCAATGAATTGTATGGAGTGATCCTCTCTATGGGATTCACGACTTGCACCCAAAAAGCCCAAGTGCACCGTTTATGAGCTCTCAAACAATAGTTCTCACTCCAGTAAATTTTTCAAACGATCCTAAAGCAAGATAATGATGTTTTATTTATTCTGAATAAGATTGAAAATTGAAACTCAATTCCTCACAGCACAGAGTTTAAAGATGCCGTAGTAGAATTCAAGAAGGCAAAAAAATTTACGGATACAAAAAATATGATAAGGCCAATACCTAATGCAACAGAGCTTAAAGAGGGTGGAGTCAAATTCAAGAAGGCAAAGCAACGTACCCCCTTTAGCAAGTTTAGCTATGGGGTCTCGGAAATGTCGCCTTTGAGAATAGAAGATGAAGCTGAAACGTTTTTGCGAAATTTAATTGCATTTGAGCAATATAGTCCACACGATGATTCGAGTTACGTCACCGACTGTACACGCTTGATGAATGATCTCAATGACTGACTCACTCAAAAACTTTTCCCGACAACGGCGCCAAAAACTTGACTCGTTCGGAAATGAGCAGCACAAAGGCTATCCCAAGTATAGGAGCGTGTCGCGTAGTAATTAGGAACGAATTCCTAGATCGTCTCCACAGGAAAAGTGCTAAAAATAAACTCGTGAAAAATGGTGGAAATATTTACGTTGGAAAAATAAAAATAAAAAGTGATGATATTTACAATGGATGAAAGAGTGCAGTGAAAAGAAAGTTTACTGGTCGCAAACCAGATTCATTTTGTTGATTTGATTGTTTGAGATTGCAGTGAAAATTAAAGAAATTAAACTGCGAGACTGTGAATTTAAATTGTTGAAAATTAAAAGACTGAAATTTAAATTCACTGGAAAATTAAATTGCATCAAAATAAATTGCAGAAAATAAATAACAGAAAATTGCATGACGATAAAATAAAAGTGCTGGAAATTAAAGTGCAGAAAATTAAATTGCAGAAAATAAAAGACAGTAAAATAAAGGACTGTGAAATAAAAGTGCAGTAAAATTAAAGTGCAGAAATTAAAAGTACTGAAAAATAAATGACATAAAATTAAATGACATAAATTAAAATAAAATAAAATAAAATAAAATAAATGGAGACTGCAGATAAAGGAGAATAGTTTGATAACACAGTTGGTCCATTAGGCTCTCAACTGCATTACCAAACTCCCTCACTTCATCTGCGTTTTCTCCTAAAAATTCTGCACTACTCCTATACTACACTATTGAGCTTCTAACATCCGCTCCCTTCTTCGTTCATCTCAAGTCTTATTTATAGGCTTCAGAAAGCCACCGCATTTGCACTATGCAGCACTGTCCATGTGCTCATCTGATTCATCTGTCTTCAGCCGCCCACTCTCTTCTCTTTCTTTCTTTTCTTTTCTTTCTTTTCTTTCTCTTCTTCCGTGCGTCTTCTCTCTCATTCTTTCTTCATTTCTTTATTTCATCCGGCCGAACTTTGTCTGCCAACATGTATTTATTAATTTGCCCGACTCTTTTCTTTTATTTTCCACTGAAATCCAGCTCCTCATTTGTTCTGATCTTCTCCGTTTGGCATGCATGTGTCGGCTGAGTTTTCTTTACTTATTTCTTCTGCCCCAGCGTGATTCGACCATCTCTCCTTCTTTTCTTTCTTTTTCTTTTCTTTTTCCCACGTTCGGCCACTGCTTCTTCTTCTTCTTCTTCTTCCATTCCGGTTTCTGTTTCCAATTTCGCATGCCCAACACGCATGCTCGTCCCCGTCGTTGCTGTGCAGTGCAGTGTTCACGTGGAAGTGTGGTTGCTGGTGCTTCTGGACGTGGAGAGGCGGTTCATGGCTGTGGAGAGGTGCCGTGGAGGGTGACGGACCGAATGCATGGGTGGAGTTGGTGAGACTGCCGTGGCGTTGCTTGGCCGTGCATGGTGGTCGCCGGCGTCGTCTGAGGTTGATGGTGGGCGGAAGATGGCCCACGGCTGCGCTGTGCATGCGGAGTGCACTGTTCATCGAGCGGAGGGTCGAGAGGTTGAAGACGATCTCGACGACGTGTCGTTTTCGTCTGTTGACAAAACGGCACGTCGTTTAGTCTTAAACGGCAAAAACGACTCAGTGCAAAACGACATGTCGTTTTGGTTTTAGACAAAACGGCACGTCGTTTAGCTCAGACGGCAGAAACGACTAATGGGCAAAACGACATGTCGTTTTGGTCTGCTGACCAAACAACATGTCGTTTAGCCAGCGCAGAAAATAAAATAAAAAAATAAAAGAAAAATAAAATAGAATAAAATAAAATAAAATAAAATAAAAATAAAATAAAATAAGATAAAATAAAATAAAATAAAATAAAACAAAATAAAATAAAATAAAATAAAATAAAAATTAGACAAGCAAAAATAAATAATAATAAAAATAAAACTTAGACAAATAAAATAAAATAAAATAAAATAAAGAAACTGAAATAAATAAAATTAAACAAGAGATGAAAAATAAAATATTAAGAGTGTGTTGTGCATGAGAAATTATTGTCCAAATAAATCACAAGTTATAAAATCAAGCATAAACTATACTTTTATTCAATTTAATTCACAACTTGGATTTATGCCTCTTAATCATTTTATCCATCTAAAACCAATGATAAAATAATAAAACAATTAAAAATTATTGGTTTTAAATAGATAAAATATGCAATTATGCAGCTCAATCAATGACTCTCCAAAGGATGTTGAATTACTCCGTCGAAAGTAAATTATTGAAAATTAGTTGGGTGATGATGAAGTTGCTTCTACCATGGCTAACAAGTTTGGCCACCATCTCACCGTTTCAACCAAGAACTCTATTTATGCTATAACTTCCCTTGATCTGAACAAGCAACGCGCCAAACGCTGGAATGAAAGGAAAACAAAATTGAGACACAATTATTTCCACAGTCCTTGGGCATTGGTTTCATATTTGGCGGCTATCTTATTGCTGACACTTGCAATTACACAGACTAGGGCTGCAACCCGAAAATAAGGGTTGGATGGATTGGAAAGACAATGTAATGCTGAACACTCAAGGGCAAATGATGAACACTCGAGAACAAAGCAAAATACCTATGTATTTGAATGAACAAATAAATGTAATCCAACAATTGATTCACAAGTTGCACAAGTGTTGAATAAACCTCTTATATTGATAAAATAACAAGAACAAAGATAAAACAACTTGGATTCGAGAATTGCACCAAGTTGCAAGAACAAGAAAAACGAATCAATCCAAATAAATGAATTGCATGGAGTGATTCTCTCTTTGGGATACACGAATTGGACCCAGGAAGCCCAAGTGCAAAGCACCGTTTATGATCTCTCAAACAATAGTTCTCACTCTAGTGAATTCTCCAAAAGATCCTAAAGCAAGATAAAGATATGTTATTTATTCTGAATAAGATTGAAAATTGAAACTCAATTCCTCACGGCACAAAGTCTAAAGATGTCAGAGTCGAATTCAAGAAGGCAAAAAAATTTACACATACAAAAAATTTGATAAGGCCAATACCAAATGCAACAGAGCTAAAAGAGAGTGTTGTCAAATTGAAGAAGACAAAGCAACGTACCCCCTTAAGCAAGTTTAGCTATGGGGTCTTGGAAATTTTGACTTTAAGAATAGAAGATGAAGCTGAAACTTTTTTGCGAAATTTAATTTCATTTGAGCAATATAGTCCACATGATGATTCGAGTTACGTCACCGACTGTACATGCTTGATGGATAATCTCAATGACTCTCCAATGGATTTTGAATTACTCCGTAGAAAAATAATTAATGAAAATTGGTTGGGTGATGATGAAGTTCCTTCTACCATAGTTAACAAGGTTGGCCCCCATCTCACCGTTTCAACCAAGAACTCCATGTATGTTATAACTTCCATTGATCTGAGCAAACACCGCTCCAAACGCCGGAATGAAAGGAAACCAAAATTGAGACACAATTATTTCCACAGTCCTTGGGCTTTGCATTTAGTTTTGGACGCTATCTTGTTGTTGGCACTTGCAATTACACAGACTAGGGCTGCAACCCGAAAATAAGGGTTGGATGGATTGGATGGACAATGTAATGCTGAACACTCAAGGGCAAATGATAAACACTCGAGAACAAAGCAAAATACTTATGTACTTGAATGAACAAATAATTGTAATCCAACAATTGATTCACAAATTGCACAAGTGGTGAATAAACCTCATCTATTGATAAAATAACAAGAACAAAGATAAAACAACTTGTATTCGCGAATTGTACCAAGTTGGAAGAACAAGATAAATGAGTCACTTCAATTCAATGAATTGTATGGAGTGATCCTCTCTATGGGATTCACGACTTGCACCCAAAAAGCCCAAGTGCACCGTTTATGAGCTCTCAAACAATAGTTCTCACTCCAGTAAATTTTTCAAACGATCCTAAAGCAAGATAATGATGTTTTATTTATTCTGAATAAGATTGAAAATTGAAACTCAATTCCTCACAGCACAGAGTTTAAAGATGCCGTAGTAGAATTCAAGAAGGCAAAAAAATTTACGGATACAAAAAATATGATAAGGCCAATACCTAATGCAACAGAGCTTAAAGAGGGTGGAGTCAAATTCAAGAAGGCAAAGCAACGTACCCCCTTTAGCAAGTTTAGCTATGGGGTCTCGGAAATGTCGCCTTTGAGAATAGAAGATGAAGCTGAAACGTTTTTGCGAAATTTAATTGCATTTGAGCAATATAGTCCACACGATGATTCGAGTTACGTCACCGACTGTACACGCTTGATGAATGATCTCAATGACTGACTCACTCAAAAACTTTTCCCGACAACGGCGCCAAAAACTTGACTCGTTCGGAAATGAGCAGCACAAAGGCTATCCCAAGTATAGGAGCGTGTCGCGTAGTAATTAGGAACGAATTCCTAGATCGTCTCCACAGGAAAAGTGCTAAAAATAAACTCGTGAAAAATGGTGGAAATATTTACGTTGGAAAAATAAAAATAAAAAGTGATGATATTTACAATGGATGAAAGAGTGCAGTGAAAAGAAAGTTTACTGGTCGCAAACCAGATTCATTTTGTTGATTTGATTGTTTGAGATTGCAGTGAAAATTAAAGAAATTAAACTGCGAGACTGTGAATTTAAATTGTTGAAAATTAAAAGACTGAAATTTAAATTCACTGGAAAATTAAATTGCATCAAAATAAATTGCAGAAAATAAATAACAGAAAATTGCATGACGATAAAATAAAAGTGCTGGAAATTAAAGTGCAGAAAATTAAATTGCAGAAAATAAAAGACAGTAAAATAAAGGACTGTGAAATAAAAGTGCAGTAAAATTAAAGTGCAGAAATTAAAAGTACTGAAAAATAAATGACATAAAATTAAATGACATAAATTAAAATAAAATAAAATAAAATAAAATAAATGGAGACTGCAGATAAAGGAGAATAGTTTGATAACACAGTTGGTCCATTAGGCTCTCAACTGCATTACCAAACTCCCTCACTTCATCTGCGTTTTCTCCTAAAAATTCTGCACTACTCCTATACTACACTATTGAGCTTCTAACATCCGCTCCCTTCTTCGTTCATCTCAAGTCTTATTTATAGGCTTCAGAAAGCCACCGCATTTGCACTATGCAGCACTGTCCATGTGCTCATCTGATTCATCTGTCTTCAGCCGCCCACTCTCTTCTCTTTCTTTCTTTTCTTTTCTTTCTTTTCTTTCTCTTCTTCCGTGCGTCTTCTCTCTCATTCTTTCTTCATTTCTTTATTTCATCCGGCCGAACTTTGTCTGCCAACATGTATTTATTAATTTGCCCGACTCTTTTCTTTTATTTTCCACTGAAATCCAGCTCCTCATTTGTTCTGATCTTCTCCGTTTGGCATGCATGTGTCGGCTGAGTTTTCTTTACTTATTTCTTCTGCCCCAGCGTGATTCGACCATCTCTCCTTCTTTTCTTTCTTTTTCTTTTCTTTTTCCCACGTTCGGCCACTGCTTCTTCTTCTTCTTCTTCTTCCATTCCGGTTTCTGTTTCCAATTTCGCATGCCCAACACGCATGCTCGTCCCCGTCGTTGCTGTGCAGTGCAGTGTTCACGTGGAAGTGTGGTTGCTGGTGCTTCTGGACGTGGAGAGGCGGTTCATGGCTGTGGAGAGGTGCCGTGGAGGGTGACGGACCGAATGCATGGGTGGAGTTGGTGAGACTGCCGTGGCGTTGCTTGGCCGTGCATGGTGGTCGCCGGCGTCGTCTGAGGTTGATGGTGGGCGGAAGATGGCCCACGGCTGCGCTGTGCATGCGGAGTGCACTGTTCATCGAGCGGAGGGTCGAGAGGTTGAAGACGATCTCGACGACGTGTCGTTTTCGTCTGTTGACAAAACGGCACGTCGTTTAGTCTTAAACGGCAAAAACGACTCAGTGCAAAACGACATGTCGTTTTGGTTTTAGACAAAACGGCACGTCGTTTAGCTCAGACGGCAGAAACGACTAATGGGCAAAACGACATGTCGTTTTGGTCTGCTGACCAAACAACATGTCGTTTAGCCAGCGCAGAAAATAAAATAAAAAAATAAAAGAAAAATAAAATAGAATAAAATAAAATAAAATAAAATAAAAATAAAATAAAATAAGATAAAATAAAATAAAATAAAATAAAACAAAATAAAATAAAATAAAATAAAATAAAAATTAGACAAGCAAAAATAAATAATAATAAAAATAAAACTTAGACAAATAAAATAAAATAAAATAAAATAAAGAAACTGAAATAAATAAAATTAAACAAGAGATGAAAAATAAAATATTAAGAGTGTGTTGTGCATGAGAAATTATTGTCCAAATAAATCACAAGTTATAAAATCAAGCATAAACTATACTTTTATTCAATTTAATTCACAACTTGGATTTATGCCTCTTAATCATTTTATCCATCTAAAACCAATGATAAAATAATAAAACAATTAAAAATTATTGGTTTTAAATAGATAAAATATGCAATTATGCAGCTCAATCAATGACTCTCCAAAGGATGTTGAATTACTCCGTCGAAAGTAAATTATTGAAAATTAGTTGGGTGATGATGAAGTTGCTTCTACCATGGCTAACAAGTTTGGCCACCATCTCACCGTTTCAACCAAGAACTCTATTTATGCTATAACTTCCCTTGATCTGAACAAGCAACGCGCCAAACGCTGGAATGAAAGGAAAACAAAATTGAGACACAATTATTTCCACAGTCCTTGGGCATTGGTTTCATATTTGGCGGCTATCTTATTGCTGACACTTGCAATTACACAGACTAGGGCTGCAACCCGAAAATAAGGGTTGGATGGATTGGAAAGACAATGTAATGCTGAACACTCAAGGGCAAATGATGAACACTCGAGAACAAAGCAAAATACCTATGTATTTGAATGAACAAATAAATGTAATCCAACAATTGATTCACAAGTTGCACAAGTGTTGAATAAACCTCTTATATTGATAAAATAACAAGAACAAAGATAAAACAACTTGGATTCGAGAATTGCACCAAGTTGCAAGAACAAGAAAAACGAATCAATCCAAATAAATGAATTGCATGGAGTGATTCTCTCTTTGGGATACACGAATTGGACCCAGGAAGCCCAAGTGCAAAGCACCGTTTATGATCTCTCAAACAATAGTTCTCACTCTAGTGAATTCTCCAAAAGATCCTAAAGCAAGATAAAGATATGTTATTTATTCTGAATAAGATTGAAAATTGAAACTCAATTCCTCACGGCACAAAGTCTAAAGATGTCAGAGTCGAATTCAAGAAGGCAAAAAAATTTACACATACAAAAAATTTGATAAGGCCAATACCAAATGCAACAGAGCTAAAAGAGAGTGTTGTCAAATTGAAGAAGACAAAGCAACGTACCCCCTTAAGCAAGTTTAGCTATGGGGTCTTGGAAATTTTGACTTTAAGAATAGAAGATGAAGCTGAAACTTTTTTGCGAAATTTAATTTCATTTGAGCAATATAGTCCACATGATGATTCGAGTTACGTCACCGACTGTACATGCTTGATGGATAATCTCAATGACTCTCCAATGGATTTTGAATTACTCCGTAGAAAAATAATTAATGAAAATTGGTTGGGTGATGATGAAGTTCCTTCTACCATAGTTAACAAGGTTGGCCCCCATCTCACCGTTTCAACCAAGAACTCCATGTATGTTATAACTTCCATTGATCTGAGCAAACACCGCTCCAAACGCCGGAATGAAAGGAAACCAAAATTGAGACACAATTATTTCCACAGTCCTTGGGCTTTGCATTTAGTTTTGGACGCTATCTTGTTGTTGGCACTTGCAATTACACAGACTAGGGCTGCAACCCGAAAATAAGGGTTGGATGGATTGGATGGACAATGTAATGCTGAACACTCAAGGGCAAATGATAAACACTCGAGAACAAAGCAAAATACTTATGTACTTGAATGAACAAATAATTGTAATCCAACAATTGATTCACAAATTGCACAAGTGGTGAATAAACCTCATCTATTGATAAAATAACAAGAACAAAGATAAAACAACTTGTATTCGCGAATTGTACCAAGTTGGAAGAACAAGATAAATGAGTCACTTCAATTCAATGAATTGTATGGAGTGATCCTCTCTATGGGATTCACGACTTGCACCCAAAAAGCCCAAGTGCACCGTTTATGAGCTCTCAAACAATAGTTCTCACTCCAGTAAATTTTTCAAACGATCCTAAAGCAAGATAATGATGTTTTATTTATTCTGAATAAGATTGAAAATTGAAACTCAATTCCTCACAGCACAGAGTTTAAAGATGCCGTAGTAGAATTCAAGAAGGCAAAAAAATTTACGGATACAAAAAATATGATAAGGCCAATACCTAATGCAACAGAGCTTAAAGAGGGTGGAGTCAAATTCAAGAAGGCAAAGCAACGTACCCCCTTTAGCAAGTTTAGCTATGGGGTCTCGGAAATGTCGCCTTTGAGAATAGAAGATGAAGCTGAAACGTTTTTGCGAAATTTAATTGCATTTGAGCAATATAGTCCACACGATGATTCGAGTTACGTCACCGACTGTACACGCTTGATGAATGATCTCAATGACTGACTCACTCAAAAACTTTTCCCGACAACGGCGCCAAAAACTTGACTCGTTCGGAAATGAGCAGCACAAAGGCTATCCCAAGTATAGGAGCGTGTCGCGTAGTAATTAGGAACGAATTCCTAGATCGTCTCCACAGGAAAAGTGCTAAAAATAAACTCGTGAAAAATGGTGGAAATATTTACGTTGGAAAAATAAAAATAAAAAGTGATGATATTTACAATGGATGAAAGAGTGCAGTGAAAAGAAAGTTTACTGGTCGCAAACCAGATTCATTTTGTTGATTTGATTGTTTGAGATTGCAGTGAAAATTAAAGAAATTAAACTGCGAGACTGTGAATTTAAATTGTTGAAAATTAAAAGACTGAAATTTAAATTCACTGGAAAATTAAATTGCATCAAAATAAATTGCAGAAAATAAATAACAGAAAATTGCATGACGATAAAATAAAAGTGCTGGAAATTAAAGTGCAGAAAATTAAATTGCAGAAAATAAAAGACAGTAAAATAAAGGACTGTGAAATAAAAGTGCAGTAAAATTAAAGTGCAGAAATTAAAAGTACTGAAAAATAAATGACATAAAATTAAATGACATAAATTAAAATAAAATAAAATAAAATAAAATAAATGGAGACTGCAGATAAAGGAGAATAGTTTGATAACACAGTTGGTCCATTAGGCTCTCAACTGCATTACCAAACTCCCTCACTTCATCTGCGTTTTCTCCTAAAAATTCTGCACTACTCCTATACTACACTATTGAGCTTCTAACATCCGCTCCCTTCTTCGTTCATCTCAAGTCTTATTTATAGGCTTCAGAAAGCCACCGCATTTGCACTATGCAGCACTGTCCATGTGCTCATCTGATTCATCTGTCTTCAGCCGCCCACTCTCTTCTCTTTCTTTCTTTTCTTTTCTTTCTTTTCTTTCTCTTCTTCCGTGCGTCTTCTCTCTCATTCTTTCTTCATTTCTTTATTTCATCCGGCCGAACTTTGTCTGCCAACATGTATTTATTAATTTGCCCGACTCTTTTCTTTTATTTTCCACTGAAATCCAGCTCCTCATTTGTTCTGATCTTCTCCGTTTGGCATGCATGTGTCGGCTGAGTTTTCTTTACTTATTTCTTCTGCCCCAGCGTGATTCGACCATCTCTCCTTCTTTTCTTTCTTTTTCTTTTCTTTTTCCCACGTTCGGCCACTGCTTCTTCTTCTTCTTCTTCTTCCATTCCGGTTTCTGTTTCCAATTTCGCATGCCCAACACGCATGCTCGTCCCCGTCGTTGCTGTGCAGTGCAGTGTTCACGTGGAAGTGTGGTTGCTGGTGCTTCTGGACGTGGAGAGGCGGTTCATGGCTGTGGAGAGGTGCCGTGGAGGGTGACGGACCGAATGCATGGGTGGAGTTGGTGAGACTGCCGTGGCGTTGCTTGGCCGTGCATGGTGGTCGCCGGCGTCGTCTGAGGTTGATGGTGGGCGGAAGATGGCCCACGGCTGCGCTGTGCATGCGGAGTGCACTGTTCATCGAGCGGAGGGTCGAGAGGTTGAAGACGATCTCGACGACGTGTCGTTTTCGTCTGTTGACAAAACGGCACGTCGTTTAGTCTTAAACGGCAAAAACGACTCAGTGCAAAACGACATGTCGTTTTGGTTTTAGACAAAACGGCACGTCGTTTAGCTCAGACGGCAGAAACGACTAATGGGCAAAACGACATGTCGTTTTGGTCTGCTGACCAAACAACATGTCGTTTAGCCAGCGCAGAAAATAAAATAAAAAAATAAAAGAAAAATAAAATAGAATAAAATAAAATAAAATAAAATAAAAATAAAATAAAATAAGATAAAATAAAATAAAATAAAATAAAACAAAATAAAATAAAATAAAATAAAATAAAAATTAGACAAGCAAAAATAAATAATAATAAAAATAAAACTTAGACAAATAAAATAAAATAAAATAAAATAAAGAAACTGAAATAAATAAAATTAAACAAGAGATGAAAAATAAAATATTAAGAGTGTGTTGTGCATGAGAAATTATTGTCCAAATAAATCACAAGTTATAAAATCAAGCATAAACTATACTTTTATTCAATTTAATTCACAACTTGGATTTATGCCTCTTAATCATTTTATCCATCTAAAACCAATGATAAAATAATAAAACAATTAAAAATTATTGGTTTTAAATAGATAAAATATGCAATTATGCAGCTCAATCAATGACTCTCCAAAGGATGTTGAATTACTCCGTCGAAAGTAAATTATTGAAAATTAGTTGGGTGATGATGAAGTTGCTTCTACCATGGCTAACAAGTTTGGCCACCATCTCACCGTTTCAACCAAGAACTCTATTTATGCTATAACTTCCCTTGATCTGAACAAGCAACGCGCCAAACGCTGGAATGAAAGGAAAACAAAATTGAGACACAATTATTTCCACAGTCCTTGGGCATTGGTTTCATATTTGGCGGCTATCTTATTGCTGACACTTGCAATTACACAGACTAGGGCTGCAACCCGAAAATAAGGGTTGGATGGATTGGAAAGACAATGTAATGCTGAACACTCAAGGGCAAATGATGAACACTCGAGAACAAAGCAAAATACCTATGTATTTGAATGAACAAATAAATGTAATCCAACAATTGATTCACAAGTTGCACAAGTGTTGAATAAACCTCTTATATTGATAAAATAACAAGAACAAAGATAAAACAACTTGGATTCGAGAATTGCACCAAGTTGCAAGAACAAGAAAAACGAATCAATCCAAATAAATGAATTGCATGGAGTGATTCTCTCTTTGGGATACACGAATTGGACCCAGGAAGCCCAAGTGCAAAGCACCGTTTATGATCTCTCAAACAATAGTTCTCACTCTAGTGAATTCTCCAAAAGATCCTAAAGCAAGATAAAGATATGTTATTTATTCTGAATAAGATTGAAAATTGAAACTCAATTCCTCACGGCACAAAGTCTAAAGATGTCAGAGTCGAATTCAAGAAGGCAAAAAAATTTACACATACAAAAAATTTGATAAGGCCAATACCAAATGCAACAGAGCTAAAAGAGAGTGTTGTCAAATTGAAGAAGACAAAGCAACGTACCCCCTTAAGCAAGTTTAGCTATGGGGTCTTGGAAATTTTGACTTTAAGAATAGAAGATGAAGCTGAAACTTTTTTGCGAAATTTAATTTCATTTGAGCAATATAGTCCACATGATGATTCGAGTTACGTCACCGACTGTACATGCTTGATGGATAATCTCAATGACTCTCCAATGGATTTTGAATTACTCCGTAGAAAAATAATTAATGAAAATTGGTTGGGTGATGATGAAGTTCCTTCTACCATAGTTAACAAGGTTGGCCCCCATCTCACCGTTTCAACCAAGAACTCCATGTATGTTATAACTTCCATTGATCTGAGCAAACACCGCTCCAAACGCCGGAATGAAAGGAAACCAAAATTGAGACACAATTATTTCCACAGTCCTTGGGCTTTGCATTTAGTTTTGGACGCTATCTTGTTGTTGGCACTTGCAATTACACAGACTAGGGCTGCAACCCGAAAATAAGGGTTGGATGGATTGGATGGACAATGTAATGCTGAACACTCAAGGGCAAATGATAAACACTCGAGAACAAAGCAAAATACTTATGTACTTGAATGAACAAATAATTGTAATCCAACAATTGATTCACAAATTGCACAAGTGGTGAATAAACCTCATCTATTGATAAAATAACAAGAACAAAGATAAAACAACTTGTATTCGCGAATTGTACCAAGTTGGAAGAACAAGATAAATGAGTCACTTCAATTCAATGAATTGTATGGAGTGATCCTCTCTATGGGATTCACGACTTGCACCCAAAAAGCCCAAGTGCACCGTTTATGAGCTCTCAAACAATAGTTCTCACTCCAGTAAATTTTTCAAACGATCCTAAAGCAAGATAATGATGTTTTATTTATTCTGAATAAGATTGAAAATTGAAACTCAATTCCTCACAGCACAGAGTTTAAAGATGCCGGAGTAGAATTCAAGAAGGTAAAAAAATTTACGGATACAAAAAATATGATAAGGCCAATACCTAATGCAACAGAGCTTAAAGAGGGTGGAGTCAAATTCAAGAAAGCAAAGCAACGTGCCCCCTTTAGCAAGTTTAGCTATGGGGTCTCGGAAATGTCGCCTTTGAGAATAGAAGATGAAGCTGAAACGTTTTTGCGAAATTTAATTGCATTTGAGTAATATAGTCCACACGATGATTCGAGTTACGTCACCGACTGTACACGCTTGATGAATGATCTCAATGACTCTCCAAAGGATGTTGAATTACTCCATCGAAAGTAAATTATTGAAAATTAGGTGGGTGATGATGAAGTTGCTTCTACCATGGCTAACAAGTTTGGCCACCATCTCACCGTTTCAACCAACAACTCTATTTATGCTATAACTTCCCTTGATCTGAACAAGCAACGCGCCAAACGCTGGAATGAAAGGAAAACAAAATTGAGACACAATTATTTCCACAGTCCTTGGGCATTGGTTTCATTTTTGGCGGCTATCTTATTGCTGACACTTGCAATTACACAGACTAGGGCTGCAACCCGAAAATAAGGGTTGGATGGATTGGAAAGACAATGTAATGCTGAACACTCAAGGGCAAATGATGAACACTCGAGAACAAAGCAAAATACTTATGTATTTGAATGAACAAATAAATGTAGTCCAACAATTGATTCACAAATTGCACAAGTGTTGAATAAACCTCTTATATTGATAAAATAACAAGAACAAAGATAAAACAACTTGGATTCGAGAATTGCACCAAGTTGCAAGAACAAGAAAAACGAATCAATCCAAATAAATGAATTGCATGGAGTGATTCTCTCTTTGGGATACACGAATTGGACCCAGGAAGCCCAAGTGCAAAGCACCGTTTATGATTTCTCAAACAATAGTTCTCACTCTAGTGAATTCTCCAAAAGATCCTAAAGCAAGATAAAGATATGTTATTTATTCTGAATAAGATTGAAAATTGAAACTCAATTCCTCACGGCACAAAGTCTAAAGATGTCAGAGTCGAATTCAAGAAGGCAAAAAAATTTACACATACAAAAAATTTGATAAGGCCAATACCAAATGCAACAGAGCTAAAAGAGAGTGTTGTCAAATTGAAGAAGACAAAGCAACGTACCCCCTTAAGCAAGTTTAGCTATGGGGTCTTGGAAATTTTGACTTTAAGAATAGAAGATGAAGCTGAAACTTTTTTGCGAAATTTAATTTCATTTGAGCAATATAGTCCACATGATGATTCGAGTTACGTCACCGACTGTACATGCTTGATGGATAATCTCAATGACTCTCCAATGGATTTTGAATTACTCCGTAGAAAAATAATTAATGAAAATTGGTTGGGTGATGATGAAGTTCCTTCTACCATAGTTAACAAGGTTGGCCCCCATCTCACCGTTTCAACCAAGAACTCCATGTATGTTATAACTTCCATTGATCTGAGCAAACACCGCTCCAAACGCCGGAATGAAAGGAAACCAAAATTGAGACACAATTATTTCCACAGTCCTTGGGCTTTGCATTTAGTTTTGGACGCTATCTTGTCGTTGGCACTTGCAATTACACAGACTAGGGCTGCAACCCGAAAATAAGGGTTGGATGGATTGGATGGACAATGTAATGCTGAACACTCAAGGGCAAATGATAAACACTCGAGAACAAAGCAAAATACTTATGTACTTGAATGAACAAATAAATGTAATCCAACAATTGATTCACAAATTGCACAAGTGGTGAATAAACCTCATCTATTGATAAAATAACAAGAACAAAGATAAAACAACTTGTATTCGCGAATTGTACCAAGTTGGAAGAACAAGATAAATGAGTCACTTCAATTCAATGAATTGTATGGAGTGATCCTCTCTATGGGATTCACGACTTGCACCCAAAAAGCCCAAGTGCACCGTTTATGAGCTCTCAAACAATAGTTCTCACTCCAGTAAATTTTTCCAAAGATCCTAAAGCAAGATAATGATGTTTTATTTAATGATGTTTTATTTATTCTGAATAAGATTGAAAATTGGAACTCAATTCCTCATAGCACAGAGTTTAAAGATGCCGGAGTAGAATTCAAGAAGGCAAAAAAATTTGCGGATACAAAAAATATGATAAGGCCAATACCTAATGCAACAGAGCTTAAAGAGGGTGGAGTCGAATTCAAGAAGGCAAAGCAACGTACCCCCTTAAGCAAGTTTAGCTATGGGGTCTCGGAAATGTCGCCTTTGAGGATAGAAGATGAAGCTGAAACGTTTTTGCGAAATTTAATTGCATTTGAGCAATATAGTCCACATGATTATTCGAGTTACGTCACCGACTGTACACGCTTGATGAATGAGCTCAATGACTCTCCAAAGGATATTGAATTACTCCGTCGAAAGTAAATTATTGAAAATTAGTTGGGTGATGATGTAGTTGCTTCTACCATGGCTAACAAGCTTGGCCACCATCTCACCGTTTCAACCAAGAACTCTATTTATGCTATAACTTCCCTTGATCTGAACAAGCAACGCGCCAAACGCTGGAATGAAAGGAAAACAAAATTGAGACACAATTATTTCCACAGTCCTTGGACTTTGGTTTCATTTTTGGCGGCTATCTTATTGCTGACAGTTGCAATTACACAGACTAGGGCTGCAACCCGAAAATAAGGGTTGGATGGATTGGATGGACAATGTAATGCTGTACACTCCAGGGCAAATGATGAACACTCGAGAACAAAGCAAAATACTTATGTATTTGAATGAACAAATAAATGTAATCCAACAATTGATTCACAAATTGCACAAGTGTTGAATAAACCTCTTATATTGATAAAATAACAAGAACAAAGATAAAACAACTTGGATTCGAGAATTGCACCGAGTTGCAAGAACAAGAAAAACGAATCAATCCAATTAAATGAATTGCATGGAGTGATTCTCTCTTTGGGATACACGTATTGCACCTAGAAAGCCCAAGTGCAAAGCACCGTTTATGATCTCTCAAACAATAGTTCTCACTCTAGTGAATTCTTCAAAAGATCCTAAAGAAAGATAAAGATGTCTTATTTATTATGAATAAGATTGAAAATTGAAACTCAATTCCACATAGCACAAAGTCTAAAGATGTCGGAGTCGAATTCAAGAAGGCAAAAAAATTTACACATACAGAAAATTTGATAAGGCCAATACCGAATGCAACAGAGCTGAAAGAGAGTGTTATCAAATTGAAGAAGGCAAAACAACGTACCCCCTAAAGCAAGTTTAGCTATGGGGTCTTGGAAATTTCGACTTTAAGAAAAGAAGATGAAGCTGAAACTTTTTTGCGAAATTTAATTGCATTTGAGCAATATAGTCCACAGGATGATTCGAGTAACGTCACCGACTGTACATGCTTGATGGATGATCTCAATGACTCTCCAATGGATGTTGAATTACTCCGTGGAAAAGGAATTATTGAAAATTGCTTGGGTGATGATGAAGTTCCTTCTACCATACTTAACAAGGTTGGCCCCCATCTCACCGTTTCAACCAAGAACTCCATGTATGTTATAACTTCCATTGATCTGAACAAACACCGCTCCAAACGCTGGAATGAAAGGAAAACAAAATTGAGACACAACTATTACCACAATCCATGGGCTTTGCATTTAGTTTTGGAGGCTATCTTGTTGCTGGCACTTGCAATTACACAGACTAGGGCGGCAACCCGAAAATAAGGGTTGGATGGATTGGATGGACAATGTAATGCTGAACACTCAAGGGCAAATGATGAACACTCGAGAAGAAAACAAAATACTTATGTACTTGAATGAACAAATAAATGTAATCCAACAATTGATTCACAAATTGCACAAGTGGTGAATAAATCTCATATATTGATAAAATAACAAGAACAAAGATAAAACAACTTGTATTCGCGAATTGTACCAAGTTGGAAGAACAAGATAAATGAGTCGCTCCAATTCAATGAATTGTATGGAGTGATCTTCTCTATGGGATTTACGAATTGCACCCAAAAAGTCCAAGTGCAACGTTTATGAGCTCTCAAACAATAGTTCTCACTCTAGTAAATTTTTCAAAAGATCCTAAAGCAAGATAATGATGTTTTATTTGTTCTAAATAAGATTGAAAATTGGAACTCAATTCCTCACAGCACAGAGTTTAAAGATGCCGGAGTAGAATTCAAGAAGGCAAAAAAATTTACGGATACAAAAAATATGATAAGGCCAATACCTAATGCAACAGAGCTTCAAGAGGGTGGAGTCAAATTCAAGAAGGCAAAGCAACGTACCCCCTTTAGCAAGTTTAGCTATTGGGTCTTGAAAATTTCGACTTTAAGAATAGAAGATGAAGCTGAAACTTTTTTGCGAAATTTAATTTCATTTGAGCAATATAGTCCACAGGATGATTCGAGTTACGTCACCGACTGTATACGCTTGATGGATGATCTCAATGACTCTCCAAAGGATGTTGAATTACTCCGTCGAAAGTGAATTATTGAAAATTAGTTGGGTGATGATGAAGTTGCTTCTACCATGGCTAACAAGCTTTGCCACCATCTCACCGTTTCAACCAAGAACTCTATTAATGCTATAACTTCCATTGATCTGAACAAACACCGCGCCAAACGCTGGAATGAAAGGAAACCAAAATTGAGACACAATTATTTCCATAGTCCTTGGGCTTTGCATTTAGTTTTGGAGGCTATCTTGTTGCTGGCACTTGCAATTACACAGACTAGGGCTGCAACCCAAAAGTAAGGGTTGGATGGATTGGATGGACAGTAATGCTGAACACTCAAGGGCAAATGATGAACACTCGAGAACAAAGCAAAATACTTATGTACTTGAATGAACAAATAAATGTAATCCAACAATTGATTAACGAATTGCACATGGGATGAATAATCCTCATATATTGATAAAATAACCAGAACAAAGATTAGACAACCTGGATTCGCGAATTGCATCAAGTTGCAAGAACAAGATAAACGAATCAATCCAATTCAATGAATTGCATGGAGTGTTCCTTTCTTTGGGATACACGAATTGCACCTAAAAAGCCCAACTGCAAAGTACCGTTTATGATCTCTCAAACAATAGTTCTCACTCTAGTGAATTCTCCAAAAGATACTAAAGCAAGATAAAGATGTCTTATTTATTCTGAATAAGATTGAAAATTGGAACTCAATTCCTCTCTACACAAATTTTAAATATGCCGAAGTCGAATTCAAGAAGGCAAAAAAATTTACGTATACAAAAAATATGATAAGGCCAATACCGAATGCAACAGAGCTGAAAGGGGTGGTGTCAAATTGAAGAAGGAAAAGCAACGTACCCCCTTTAGCATGTTTAGCTATGGGGTCTTGGAAATTTCGCCTTTCAGAATAGAAGATGAAGCTGAAACTTTTTTGCGAAATTTAATTGCATTTGAGCAATATAGTCCACAGGATGATTCGAGTTACGTCACCGACTGTACATGCTTGATGGATGATCTCAATGACTCTCTAATGGATGCTGAATTACTCCGTGGAAAAGGAATTGTTGAAAATTGGTTGGGTGATGATGAAGTTCCTTCTACCATGGTTAACAAGGTTGGCTCCCATCTCACCGTTTCAACCAAGAACTCCATGTTTGTTATAACTTCCATTGATCTGAACAAATACCGCGCCAAACGTTGAATAAAAGGATACCAAAATTGAGATACAATTATTTCCAAAGTCCTTGAGCTGTGCATTTAGTTTTGGCGGCTATCTTGTTGCTGGCACTTGCAATTACACAGAGTAGGGCTGCAACCCGAAAATAAGGGTTGGATGGATTGGATGGACAATGTAATGATGAACACTCACGGGCAAATGATGAACACTCGAGAACAAAGCAAAATACTTAGGCACTTGAAAGAACCAATGAATCTAATCCAACAATTGATTAACGAATTGCACATGGGATGAATAATCCTCATATATTGATAAAATAACAAGAACAAAGATTAAACAACCTGGATTCGCGAATTGCATCAAGTTGCAAGAACAAGATAAACGAATCAATCCAATTCAATGAATTGCATGGAGTGGTCCTCTCTTTGGGATACACAAATTGCACCTAAAAAGCCCAACTGCAAAGCACCGTTTATGATCTCTCAAACAATAATTCTCACTCTAGTGAATTCTCCAAAAGATA
>QEOT01001253.1:41872-54304 GCA_003123785.1 Pterocarya stenoptera
CAACCCGAAAATAAGGGTTGGATGGATTGGGTGGACAATGTAATGATGAACACTCACGGGCAAATGATGAACACTCGAGAACAAAGCAAAATACTTAGGCACTTGAAAGAACCAATGAATGTAATCCAACAATTGATTAACGAATTGCACATGGGATGAATAATCCTCATATATTGATAAAATAACAAGAACAAAGATTAAACAACCTGGATTCGCGAATTGCATCAAGTTGCAAGAACAAGATAAACGAATCAATCCAATTCAATGAATTGCATGGAGTGGTCCTCTCTTTGGGATACACAAATTGCACCTAAAAAGCCCAACTGCAAAGCACCGTTTATGATCTCTCAAACAACAGTTCTCACTCTAGTGAATTCTCCAAAACATACTAAAGCAAGATAAAGATGTCTTATTCATTCTGAATAAGATTGAAAATTGGAACTCAATTCCTCACTGCACAAATTTTAAAGATGCCGGAGTCGAATTCAAGAAGGCAAAAAAATTTACGGATACAAAAAATATGATAAGGCCAATACCGAATGCAACAGAGCTGAAAGAGGTGGTGTCAAATTGAAGAAGGAAAAGCGACGTACCCCCTTTAGCATGTTTAGCTATGGGGTCTTGGAAGTTTTGCCTTTCAGAATAGAAGATGAAGCTGAAAATTTTTTGCGAAATTTAATTGCATTTGAGCAATATAGTCCATACGATGATTCAAGTTACGTCATCGACTGTACATGCTTGATGGATGATCTCAATGACTCGCCAAAGGATGTTGAATTATTCAGTCGAAAATGAATTAGTAAAAATTAGTTGGGTGATGATGAAGTTGCTTCTACCATAGTTAACAAGCTTGGCCACCAGCTCACCGTTTCAACCAAGAACTCCATTTATGCTATAACGTCCCTTGATCTGAAAAAGCACCGTGCCAAACGCTGGAATGAAAGGAAAACAAAATTGAGACACAATTATTTGCACAGTCCTTTGGCTTTGCTTTCAGTTTTGGCAACTATCTTATTGCTGACAGTTGCAATTAGATAGACTAGGGCTGCAACCCGAAAATAAGGGTTGGATGGATTGGGTGGACAATGTAATGATGAACACTCACGGGCAAATGATGAACACTCGAGAACAAAGCAAAATACTTAGGCACTTGAAAGAACCAATGAATGTAATCCAACAATTGAGTAACGAATTGCACATGGGATGAATAATCTTCATATATTGATAAAATAACAAAAACAAAGATTAAACAACCTGGATTCGCGAATTGCATCTAGTTGCAAGAACAAGATAAATGAATCAATCCAATTCAATGAATTGCATGGAGTGGTCCTCTCTTTGGGATACACAAATTGCACCTAAAAAGCCCAACTGCAAAGCACCGTTTATGATCTCTCAAACAATAGTTCTCACTCTAGTGAATTCTCCAAAAGATACTAAAGCAAGATAAAGATGTCTTATTTATTCTGAATAAGATTGAAAATTGGAACTCAAATCCTCACTGCACAAATTTTAAAGATGCCGGAGTCGAATTCAAGAAGGCAAAACAATTTACGGATACAGAAAATATGATAAGGCCAATACCGAATGTAACAGAGCTTATGTGACGCCCCCAAATTCCGCTTGGGATCGAACGGACATTTGAAGCGTCGAGACATGCAACACACGGTTACCTGCCCCCGTTCATGACATATATGATGCAATGTTCCTAACATGCATCTAGCATTATGCAATATTCGCAGCGGATAATTTTTTTTTTTTTTGCAATACTATGCACCAAACTGAAAGTATCCCAAAAACTTAAAACATATTTCATACAAAAGGACATACTAAATAGCTGAGATCATAACACTAGTCCAAAATGGCTATGATCAAAAGAGTACTGGAGATGCAACTCCATAATACAAGTAGTAATTTAAGTTAACTACTATATTAACATTGACGCCGCACCGTCACTTAGTCGACCGTGTCCAGTTGGTCGAATTCCGTTTCTTCTTCAGGTCCTGTGACAAAATCTACCATTCGGGTGGGAATGGTAGTGGGACTACCACAGTGAGATTTGATTACAAATCTCAGTAAGTTAATAGAAAACCTTCACACAGGTTAATGATGCATGCATGACAGTAAAAGCATGAATGCATAATTAAAATCATAAGTAATCATAGCATAACTTGACATACCACATAACATAACTGACATAACTTAACTAAAGCGTGAACTGAACTTCACTTGCTTAAACTGAACTGGACTTCAACTGAGACTTGACTTGACATGAACTTGATCTGAAACTTGACTTAACATGAACTTGATCTGAGACTTGACTTAACATGAAATCATTTTCTTTATCTGCTTAAGCTTATCTTTTTGGGTACTACATGGGTTCCCTAGAATCATGTGTCCCTACCGATTACCGCATCACATCACAGGTATCTGCACCAGCTGTGAGTGCGTTATGACTGGTATCTGCACCAACCGTATGTGCCACACTCTATGTGGTCTCCATACCTCGTGTGCCATACTCACGATGGACCCCCACGAGAACTGAAATCTGTCTGGTATCTGCACCAGCTGAAATGTGGCTCCATCGGCGTTAGAGCCTGGCGCGCTCCGGTGACCAGCTAGTTAGGCCCCGCCCGCTACCCGTTGACCGTATTTCGTCAACTCAGGGAATTTCACACCTTATTAAACACTCCAGCGTGAACAAAGGAGTTCCACTAGGATATTACCCCATCCTAGCACTTAGGGTCGTGATTGACATGACTGTTCTCGAAATACACAAACTGTATTCGAGACGAAACGTGACTGGAGTACGAAAGGACAGAAGCCCTGACGTAACACGACATGACTTGAACGTAACTCAAAATATATGAATTACTTGAAATAGAAACATTCGTAACATGACATATCATATAACAGGAAACACACTTAACATGTCATACTTGCAACATTGAATATTACATGACATGACATACATGTAACAGATGGCATACTTAACTTAACATGACATACTTGCAATGTATAGCAATACATGACAGAATATCTTGTGTAACAGATGAATAACTCGTGACAGAATAAATTCTGTGTAACAGATAAATATGTAATGACTTGGCATGACACATGTTAAAACATACATACATACACTGTAGTTCTTTTACTTATCACTCATACACATTAAACTGCTAGTAAGTTAAAAGCTAACTTACCTCGGTCTTCGCATTTTCTAGACAAAACTCAAGCGCGATCACGAGGAACTGAAAGTAATGATTTCTAAAGGTTAGAACTTAATCACTAACAATTAGAAATATGGAAAAATGCCAACTTAGAGTAAAATTACCATTTTACCCTTTACATGTGGGAAAATGACCATTTTACCCCTAACTTAAGGATTTTGCATCCTAACTCCAAAAATTATCAAAATTTACATACCTCATGTAAATTTTGTCCTAAACTCAAATATCAACTCAGAAAAATTTAAAACTAAACACAACCATTAAAACTCTATAGGGCCGAAATTTTACATAGGCTATTTCCTTTGATTTTTGTTTCTAACTTGTTTTGATCAACCTCTTGATCCATGACTTATAAAGATGTGATCTTCAAACCAAAACATCACATGGTTTAAAAATGTGTCCTAAAACAGATCCAAGCTTCAAACTCAAGATCACATGGTTAAAAACCAATCAAAACATAAATTTAGCCAAGAACATCATCACTTTGGCCTAACTGAATATCTCCTTGCATAAAATTTCATATCTTCGAAACTAACATCAAATATATTCAAAACAACATTCTAACATGTATATAAGAGGCTTAGGATCCTCAAATAAAAATATCAAAGCCATTGGATTAGGATTGAACCATAAAAGATTTAAACTTTCTCAAAACAGAAACTGTTTTTCCTCTTCCAGTTTCTAGGTTTCTAGATCTAAGAAAAGCTTTCACCAAAACTTTTAATCATGCAACAAATCCTCAACAAATAATCATATACACATGTTAACAGTACTCCATAAAAATCTCGGACCAAGATCTATCCATTAGCTTGGTCAAAAACTCCAAACTACAACACACTCTCCAGTTTATCGCCCAGATTAACCTTTCTGGGGTTTGAACAACTTTTGACCCATCAAATGATCTCCAAATGGAACAAATAAGATATCCACGTAAACTAGACTCGAAAAGTAAAAACTTTTATGAAGGAAAATTTGTGAGAAAACACTTACAAAATCTTCGAATAAGGCGTTCAACAGAGACCAGAAAAACTGCCCGAGAGAGTCTTTTGTGTTTTGTCAAAGAAAAGTGTAAAGGAGAGTTTCTTTTCGTGGGAAGTGGACTGGAGAGACTCTAACATAGATTATGGAAAGTGATAGGACTGAAAGAGAGCTTGAGTGTTGGCCTTTTCTTCCCCAAAAAATCAGCCCAAGATCTTTTCTCAAGATGGAGTGTGAGAGTGAAAGAGTGAGGTGGCCCTTTAGATATTTTTCTTCAAAACCTTCTAGAATCTCTTTTGGAAGATCTATTCAGCCAAGTGGGGGTGCAAGCTTAGCCAAGAAGCAATGCTAATGAGACCAAATTCGTGGGCCTTAATGGGCCTAAACCGAATGGGTCTCAATTTTGGGGTTTAAAGAGGGTTTGGGTTGCTATCAAGCCCAAATCCAATATCACTTGGCCCAATCAATTTTCCAAGGTTAACAAGGTTGGATAATGATGTTCTAACACAAATTTAATGATTAATAGCATGTGAAAGTAATTTAATCAAGCGATTAAACACAATGCTAGAAACTGATTCGTTTAGGTTTTGGAGGTCAACTTTATGGTTTGGATAAAACCGTTTAGGATTTCGATTTCAACCATGCTTTTGGTTCTCAGTTGGATTCCAACCATATAGGATTTCACTAGGGTGGAAATCCTCTTTGGTTTGGCACAATTCGATTGGTCGATGAAATAGGGTTTTTGCTTAGGTGGCATGATCTCACACCTTGATTCCTTCAAATCCATCAAACGTTTCTCATAGTGCCAAGTGTCTAATACTATTCAGTATGTGTGGTTAAGATCCTGCCAAGTGTCCAAATAAAACCTCTCTAATCTAATTTGGACATTCCACATTGTGATTTTGAAACACTGCAATTGATGCGCATAACGAGGTTACTATTCATTCTGAAAAAAGTGAATTATAAACTTAGCACTAAAAATTCTTAAATATTCATATTAACCTACGGTGAAAATCGTTAACCAAAATTCAACCTCGAAGTGCCCCTAAAAATAATTTCATAGTTTCAAACAGACGTTTCGTCCGAAAATATGAAAATAGACTTATTGCGCCATAAAATCCTAAATAATCAACTGAGTCTAATGGCGCAGACCATAATGGATTCTGACACTTACAACTACCTCAAATAATTAGAATCGCACTTCTGGCCCCACAGTGAGTGATAACACAGACTATGTTGACAGACTAAAACCTATGCGATTGGTCGATTCGTGAAACCTTACGGAGTTTTCACGAGGTTCCTAAAGCCAATAGAAATTTCACCTTTGAATTTCTAGCGGGCTGTTACAGCTTAAAGGGGTGGTGTCAAATTGAAGAAGGAAAAGCAACGTACCCCCTTTAGCATGTTTAGCTATGGGGTCTTGGAAATTTCATCTTTCAGAATAGAAGATAAAGCTGAAACTTTTTTGCGAAATTTAATTGCATTTGAGCAATATAGTCCACAGGATGATTCGAGTTACGTCACCGACTGTACATGCTTGATGGATGATCTCAATGACTCTGCAATGGATGTTGAATTACTCCGTCGAAAAGGAATTATTGAAAATTGGTTGGGTGATGATGAAGTTCCTTCTACCATGGTTAACAAGGTTGACCCCCATCTCACCGTTTCAACCAAGAACTCCATGTTTGTTATAACTTCCATTGACTGAACAAACACCGCGTCAAACGCTGAATGAAAGGAAACCAAAATTGAGATACAATTATTTCCAAAGTCCCTGGGCTGTGCATTTAGTTTTTGCGGCTATCTTGTTGTTGGCACTTGCAATTACACAGACTAGGACTGCAACCCGAAAATAAGGGTTGGATGGATTGGATGGACAATGTAATGATGAACACTCACGGGCAAATGATGAACACTCGAGAACAAAGTAAAATACTTAGGCACTTGAAAGAACCAATGAATGTAATCCAACAATTGATTAACGAATTGCACATGGGATGAATAATCCTCATATATTGATAAAATAACAAGAACAAAGATTAAACAACCTGGATTCGCGAATTGCATCGAGTTGCAAGAACAAGATAAACGAATCAATCCAATTCAATGAATTGCATGGAGTGGTCCTCTCTTTGGGATATACAAATTGCACCTAAAAAGCCCAACTGCAAAGCACCGTTTATGATCTCTCAAACAATAGTTCTCACTCTAGTGAATTCTCCAAAAGATATTAAAACAAGATAAAGATGTCTTATTTATTCTGAATAAGATTGAAAATTGGAACTCAATTCCTCACTGCACGAATTTTAAATATGCCAGAGTCGAATTCAAGAAGGCAAAAAAATTTACGGATACAAAAAATATGATAAGGCCAATACCAAATGCAACAGAGCTTAAAGGGGTGGTGTCAAATTGAAGAAGGAAAAGCAACGTACCCCCTTTAGCATGTTTAGCTATGGGGTCTTGGAAATTTTGTCTTTCAGAATAGAAGATGAAGCTGAAACTTTTTTGCGAAATTTAATTGCATTTGAGCAATATAGTCCACAGGATGATTCGAGTTACGTCACCGACTGTACATGCTTGATGGATGATCTCAATGACTCTGCAATGGATGTTGAATTACTCCGTGGAAAAGGAATTATTGAAAATTGGTTGGGTGATGATGAAGTTCCTTCTACCATGGTTAACAAGGTTGACCCCCATCTCACCGTTTCAACCAAGAACTCCATGTTTGTTATAACATCCGTTGATCTGAACAAACACCGCACCAAACGCTGGAATGAAAGGAAACCAAAATTGAGATACAATTATTTCCACAGTCCCTGGGCTTTGCATTTGGTTTTGGCGGCTATCTTATTGCTGGCACTTGCAATTACACAGACTAGGGCTACAATCCGAAAATAAGGGTTGGATGGATTGGGTGGACAATGTAATGATGAACACTCACGGGCAAATGATGAACACTCGAGAACAAAGCAAAATACTTAGGCACTTGAAAGAACCAATGAATGTAATCCAACAATTGATTAACGAATTGCACATGGGATGAATAATCCTCATATCTTGATAAAATAACAAGAACAAAGATTAAACAACCTGGATTCGCGAATTGCATCAAGTTGCAAGAACAAGATAAATGAATCAATCCAATTCAATGAATTGCATGGAGTGGTCCTCTCTTTGGGATACACAAATTGCACCTAAAAAGCCCAACTGCAAAGCACCGTTTATGATCTCTCAAACAATAGTTCTCACTCTAGTGAATTCTCCAAAAGATACTAAAGCAAAGATAAAGATGTCTTATTCATTCTGAATAAGATTGAAAATTGGAACTCAATTCCTCACTGCACAAATTTTAAAGATGCCGGAGTCGAATTCAAGAAGGCAAAAAAATTTACGGATACAAAAAATATGATAAGGCCAATACCGAATGCAACAGAGCTGAAAGGGGTGGTGTCAAATTGAAGAAGGAAAAGCACCGTACCCCTTTAGCATGCTTAGCTATGGGGTCTTGGAAATTTCGCCTTTCAGAATAGAAGATGAAGCTGAAAATTTTTTGCGAAATTTAATTGCATTTGAGCAATATAGTCCATACGATGATTCGAGTTACGTCATCGACTGTACATGCTTGATGGATGATCTCAATGACTCGCCAAAGGATATTGAATTATTCAGTCGAAAATGAATTAGTAAAAATTAGTTGGGTGATGATGAAGTTGCTTCTACCATGGTTAACAAGCTTGGCCACCATCTCACCGTTTCAACCAAGAACTCCATTTATGCTATAACTTCCCTTGATCTGAACAACACCGTGCCAAATGCTGGAATGAAAGGAAAACAAAATTGAGACACAATTATTTGCACAGTCCTTTGGCTTTGCTTTCAGTTTTGGCAACTATCTTATTGCTGACAGTTGCAATTACACAGACTAGGGCTGCAACCCGAAAATAAGGGTTGGATGGATTGGGTGGACAATGTAATGATGAACACTCACGGGCAAATGATGAACACTCGAGAACAAAGCAAAATACTTAGGCACTTGAAAGAACCAATGAATGTAATCCAACAATTGATTAACGAATTGCACATGGGATGAATAATCTTCATATATTGATAAAATAACAAAAACAAAGATTAAACAACCTGGATTTGCGAATTGCATCAAGTTGCAAGAACAAGATAAACAAATCAATCCAATTCAATGAATTGCATGGAGTGGTCCTCTCTTTGGGATACACAAATTGCACCTAAAAAGCCCAACTGCAAAGCACCGTTTATGATCTCTCAAACAATAGTTCTCACTCTAGTGAATTCTCCAAAAGATACTAAAGCAAGATAAAGATGTCTTATTTATTCTGAATAAGATTGAAAATTGGAACTCAAATCCTCACTGCACAAATTTTAAAGATGCCGGAGTCGAATTCAAGAAGGCAAAAAAATTTACGAATACAAAAAATATGATAAGGCCAATACCGAATGCAACAGAGCTTAAAGGGGTGGTGTCAAATTGAAGAAGGAAAAGCAACGTACCCCCTTTAGCATGTTTAGCTATGGGGTCTTGGAAATTTCATCTTTCAGAATAGAAGATGAAGCTGAAACTTTTTTGCGAAATTTAATTGCATTTGAGCAATATAGTCCACAGGATGATTCGAGTTACGTCACCGACTGTACATGCTTGATGGATGATCTCAATGACTCTGCAATGGATGTTGAATTACTCCGTCGAAAAGGAATTATTGAAAATTGGTTGGGTGATGATGAAGTTCCTTCTACCATGGTTAACAAGGTTGACCCCCATCTCACCGTTTCAACCAAGAATTCCATGTTTGTTATAACTTCCATTGATCTGAACAAACACCGCGCCAAACGCTGAATGAAAGGAAACCAAAATTGAGATACAATTATTTCCAAAGTCCCTGGGCTGTGCATTTAGTTTTTGCGGCTATCTTGTTGCTGGCACTTGCAATTACACAGACTAGGGCTGCAACCCGAAAATAAGGGTTGGATGGATTGGATGGACAGTGTAATGATGAACACTCACGGGCAAATGATGAACACTCGAGAACAAAGCAAAATACTTAGGCACTTGAAAGAACCAATGAATGTAATCCAACAATTGATTAACGAATTGCACATGGGATGAATAATCCTCATATATTGATAAAATAACAAGAACAAAGATTAAACAACCTGGATTCGCGAATTGTATCGAGTTGCAAGAACAAGATAAACGAATCAATCCAATTCAATGAATTGCATGAAGTGGTCCTCTGTTTGGGATATACAAATTGCACCTAAAAATCCCAACTGCAAAGCACCGTTTATGATCTCTCAAACAATAGTTCTCACTCTAGTGAATTCTCCAAAAGATATTAAAACAAGATAAAGATGTCTTATTTATTCTGAATAAGATTGAAAATTAGAACTCAATTCCTCACTGCACGAATTTTATATATGCCGGAGTCGAATTCAAGAAGGCAAAAAAATTTACGGATACAAAAAATATGATAAGGCCAATACCAAATGCAACAGAGCTTAAAGGGGTGGTGTCAAATTGAAGAAGGAAAAGCAACGTACCCCCTTTAGCATGTTTAGCTATGGGGTCTTGGAAATTTCGTCTGTCAGAATAGAAGATGAAGCTGAAACTTTTTTGCGAAATTTAATTGCATTTGAGCAATATAGTCCATACGATGATTCGAGTTACGTCACCGACTGTACATGCTTGATGGATGATCTCAATGACTCGCCAAAGGATGTTGAATTATTCAGTCGAAAATGAATTAGTAAAAATTAGTTGGGTGATGATGAAGTTGCTTCTACCATGGTTAACAAGCTTGGCCACCATTTCACCGTTTCAACCAAGAACTCCATTTATGCTATAACTTCCCTTGATTCGAACAAGCACCGTGCCAAACGCTGAAATGAAAGGAAAACAAAATTGAGACACAATTATTTGCACAGTCCTTTGGCTTTGCTTTCAGTTTTGGCAGCTATCTTATTGCCGACAGTTGCAATTACACAGACTAGTGCTGCAACCCTAAAATAAGGGTTAGATGGATTGGATGGACAATGTAATGATGAATACTCAAGAGCAAATGATGAACACTCAAGAACAAAGCAAAATTCTTATGCACTTAAATGAACAAATGAATGTAATCCAACAATTGATTCACGAATTGCACAAGTGCTGAATAAATCTCATATATTGATAAAATAACAAAAACAAAGATAAAACAACTTGTATTCGCAAGTTGCACCAAGTTGCAAGAATAAGATAAATGAATCACTCCAATTCAATACATTGTATGAAGTGATCCTCTCTTTGAGATTCACGAATTACACCTAAAAGGCCCAAGTGCAAAGCACCGTTTATGATCAGCCTCATCCACGTGATGCACACAATGTGGTTAATTAATGGATGAACATTATACTGCATATATCTAATCCAAAATCAATGTGGATTATGTTAAAAGTTAAAGAACATACTGTGATTAAGTTTTATTAATATATAGTGTGTTATTTATGACCGAGAAATATGTTTTATAGCAGATATTAAAATTTAAAACCTCCCATCAATATTAAGTTCTCAATGACTAATTCCCAGAGGTTTGATCCACTTAATTGATCAATATATTTTGTGTTATAAATAACTTATCAACTTGAGTTAAGTTATCAAAATTCCTAGAAAAGCAACAATGGTTTTAATATATAGATAAAACTACGTCTTCACATCATCCTAAACTAATGTCGTACGTTAATGATCGGTAATGCATGTCTACTGTATATATATATATATATGTATGATGATATCATGTGCATGTACATGGTAGTTGTAGAATTAATTCTCTGAAAGACTTTTCCCAAGTCACTTCAAAATATAATATTTGATCATTTCACGCAATACTTTATAAATAATATATATTTAAATAAACTAAAAGCAAAACAGATATAATTGTCTTACAATTGTCTTTTAAATATATATATATTTATATATTTATATATATCCTCGAGCGAGTATCTCAAAGCAATTAAGCAGGTTGATGTATATTTTTGAAAAAGTGAATTATATTTTGTGTTTTTTTTTTTTTTAAGTTCAAGAAAATTGTAATAATTAAATAAAAAGGTTGAAAATTGAAAATTGAAAGATATTTATATTTTTTGCATTTGAATATTGAGATAAAATGAAATAAAATGATATGTGATTTCATTATCCAAGTTTACAAACCGGGCCTTAATAATTCATAGAGTTTTAGGTCTCGTTTGTTTTCAGAAATGAGATAAGATTAAAGTTGAAAAGTTGAATAAAATATTATTAAAATATATTTTTTATAATTATATTTATTTTAGAATTTAAAAAAATTGAATTGTTTATTTTATTTTATATAAAAATTTAAAAAAATTATAATAATGAGATTTAACATTTTTAAAATTTTTAAAATTTTAAATTTTGATCTTAAAAACAAACAAGGCTCAGCTATCATGAGGAGAGAATTGACAGTATGCTGTGACATTTTCTTTCAAACTTTATCGACATTTCTTTTGAAGAAAAAAAAGCCTGTCATCTGTCCTGGCAACTAGCTAGCTAGATATATAACTTTCAATATGATTAGCCCATCCAATGAGGAATTGTCCTATTTTTATCGTCTTGTGTTTATAGACATATATTATCATGTAGATAAAACGCAGTATTTTAAATTAATGTTTAGATTGTAACTTGTTGAATATAAATGTTCACATGAGAACGGCAGCACTAGCATGCGTATAATTTACAATATTATGGAAAGGCACTCTTCGATTGCTCCATCGTATGCAAGTCAAGGCTTAATTAATTTATTGGCCACATGAGTCTACATCATTTATAATAATGCATCATGATCTAGATCAGCCTCATCCACTAGATGCACACAATGTGGTTAATTAATGGACAATATATTTCATTATTATAAATGGTGTGTGGTGTAAAAGTCTCCTTATATATTTCATTCCTAAATATCATTGAAACATTAATTTATTTTGCACTTAATTAGTTTTATTGAAACAATAAAAAAATGCAAATTCAATAGCCTTTGCCCCTTCAATTCAAAAGTGATTTATATTCACAAATTCTCTTCATTTTGATTTATTTGGATGCCAATTGGCAATTACTCTTACGCAAATCATTCATCAAGATTCTAAACTTATAAAAAAAAAAAAAAAAAAAAAAAAAAAAAAAAAAGAAAAA
>QEOT01001253.1:55317-187400 GCA_003123785.1 Pterocarya stenoptera
GAATTTGAAAAAGTTGAATTGTTTATTACATTTTATATGAAAATTTGATAAAGATGTAATGATGAGATGAGATGAGATTTCTCATCTTTACTTCCAAACATAAGCTAACATTTTCCTACAAGAGGACTTTTAGAAAAGAGTTCTGCATAACTCTACTTTTTTGAAATTGATGTGTATGTTATGTATAGAATAGAATTGTAGAACTTTTTTATTATAAAATAAATTTAATATAAAACATTGAATCAGGTAAATATGTGAGATTTATTTTTATGAGATATTTTTTAATAAATATGTAGACGTCACGGTTGAATGCATTTAATAAATGCCAACGAGCTAGCTAGCACGATATAACTTTCAATATGACTAGCCCATCCAACGACTACTTGTCCTATTTTTGTGATCATCTTGTGTCTATAGACATATATTATCATGTAGATAAAACGTAGTATATATTTAAATTATTGTTTGGACTGTAACTTGTTGAATATAAACGTTCACATGAGAACAGCAGCACTCGCATGCGTATAATTTACAATATTATGGAAAGGCACTCTTCGATTGCTCCATCGTATGCAAGTCAACGCTTTATAACTAATTTATTGGCCACATGAGTCTACATCATTTATAATAATACATCATGATCTAGATGATCAGCCTCATCCACGTGATGCACACAATGTGGTTAATTAATGGATGGACAATATACTGCATATATCTAATCCAAAATCAATGTGGATTATGTTAAAAGTAGTTTATTTAAAGAACATACTGTGATTAAGTTTTGTTAATATATAGTGTTTTATTTATGGCCGAGAAATATGTTTTATAGCAGATATTAAAATTTAAAACCTCCCATTAATATTAAGTTCCGAATGACTAATTCCAAGAGGTTTGATCCACTTAATTGATCAATATATTTTGTGTTATAAATAACTTAACAACTTGAGTTAAGTTATCAAAATTCCTAGAAAAGCAACAATTGTCTTTTAAATGTATACATATACATATATATATATATATATTTATATATAAATCCTCGAGCGAGTATGTCAAAGCAATTAAGCAGGTTGATGTATATTGCTTAATTTGCCTAACCTACTCCTACCAATCAATTAGCGGCACTACTAGTGAAAGCGGGATATTTGCAATGGAAAATGATAAATCTAAATTTAGTTCACAATTATTTATAACTTTACTTAAAAGGAAGGGCACTCATGTAAAACTAAATTATTTTTTAATGAAGTGGTACAATTATATTAATTGAATTAAAATGAATTATAAAATAATTATAAAAAAGTTGTACGTGCATATTATGTCGACTTTAATTAAAAACATTAACGGAACAGTAGTTTGCAAGTTTAATTTGATTTATAAAAAAAATTTTAAATTAAATTTTATCATGTCAATATTACGAAACTGACTATATCTAGCAAGTATAATTTGCTAGAGTACTTGTATATATCTAATGTTGGTATGACTGGGCTAATATAATGATATTGTTTCATACATGCAGGGAATTTTGCTTCAATGTGCAAAAAATGTTCATCCGCCCAAAAGGAAGAAATTGATCACAAGCTGATTCAAACTCAACAGATCCAAGTCACCTCTAGTTGCTTTTAGGCGATGGGTGAAAAATATGTTTGTTGCTAGAAGCAGTACTGTCTTGATTATTTCTTTCTACGTTTTTTTTTTAATTAATGTTTTTGTCATAGCCACTGTGTTGATTGTTGGAGCCTGGAGGCAATAGAATTACAGATTAGTAATATGTTATTTGCAAATTTATGCCAATCGGCCTGCGGTCTGGCTTTCGCCGTCCAAGTTTCTATGCACTTGCATGCCCTCGATCGGCATGGATTTCAAGGACTCCATTTTTTTTAATTCTTCGAAGTTGGTTTATTTTTTCTCCCTGTTGTATCTGCACATGCACATTATTATTATTATTATTATTATTATTATTATTAGAAGGAGGAGGAGCAGTAGTCTTCGTTGTTGATCCAACCAATACGCATGAAAATGTAAAATAGAATAATTAAGACGTGAGGAAGCCAAATGGATAAATATCAGTAACTGCAATATTCAAATAGATGAGAGGTTACATCCGGAAAATTGAAAAAGTAAGCAAGCAAAGATGCAGCCCCTAATTTGGTTTCCATGACAATTAATCCTTCCAATATGCAACAAAAGATGAAAGATTTCCTGAGCAGCCACTTACGTAATGAAGTCATTTTGAAAACAAAACAACTAAGAAGATCAAACCCTGGTAAAAGAAATGACTCACTTGAAAACATAAGAGAGAATGGAAAATATGGTTTTTGCAATTGCTAATAGAAGCAATAAGATAGCCGCTAGAACTGAAAGCAATGCCCAAGGGCTGTTGAAATAATCATGTCTTAATTTTGCCTTCCATACATTCCAGTGTCTGTCACAATGCTTGCTCACTTCCTTGATAATGTCAGCATAATAGAAGTCCCTACTAAAATGGGTGTAGCTACAAAATTTGTTGGAAACAACTTCATCACCACCCATCCAATTATTAATTGTTCCACTTCGATGAATAAAGAAAGAAAGAGCCCGGAATTGATATACCGAACGTATTTAACTTGAGAAAGTATGAGTTTGTAGACATCATGCTACTTGATCGGTGTTCATCATTAAGCTTTTCCGAAAGTGTTGGAATAGCAATCTAAGGGATAAGCATGATCCAATCTTCCAAATGAGGTGGATGCATGGCGAAATAGCTTGCGATCTACTGTTATTTGAAAATCAACTTTCATACTTTGTTCTTGCTAAATTGTTCAAGATGAGTGTCAATGACCAGACACTACTTCCTGGCCCATCCATACATTCTGGAGAACACATCGTCGATATTGCCATTTCTTTTTTCATTGACTCGACATTTCAAGATCATCAGGTATTGACCCAGTCCTCATTCTCCTCAAATTTATTCCTAAATTTCTCTGTCATCTTAAATTCGATTCCAGCCTCATGAAACTCTATTCCATATGGTATTGAGTTGCAGCGTTCAATCCAATTATTCAGATCATCTAGATGCTTAGAATTTTCTGCCATATTGGATTCGAATCAAGACTTTTGTATTTGGCCAAACAAATATTTCAATATCTCTCCATTCTTGAATTTGACTCCAACCTCTTGACTTTTTGTAACATGATGTAATTCCATATCAAATATTGAAAGCCTAATAATTGTATGTATCAAATCAAGTAGATGCTTATAATCTGTCTTCTTAAATTTGTCTCCAAACTTTAGATGTTCATTTACCAAATCAAGTAGATGTTGTATGTATGAATATCTAAAGTTTGGAGACAAATTCAAAAATACAGATTTTAAGCACCTACTTGATTTGATACATACAATTATTAGGTTTTCAATATTTGATATGGAATTACATCATGCTACAGAAAGTCAAGAGGTTAGAATCAAATTCAAGAAGAGAGAGATATTGAAGCATTTGTTTGGCCAAATATAAAAGTCTTGATTCGAATCCAATATGGCAGAAAATTCTAAGCATCTAGATGATAATCTAAATAATTGGATTGAACGCTGCAACTCAATACCATATGGAATAGAGTTTCATGATACTAGAATCAAATTCAAGATGACAGAAAAATTTAGGAATAAATTTGAGAAGAATGAGGACTGGAAGTCAATACTTGGTAATCTTGAAATGCTGAGTCAATGAAAAAAGAAATGGCAATATCGACGATGTGTTCTCCAGAACGTATGGATGGGCCAGAAAGTGGTGTCTAGTCACTGGCACTCATCTCGAACAATTTAGCAAGAACAAAATATGGAAGTTGATTTTCAAATAACAGTAGATCGCAAGTTATTTTGCCACGCATCCACCTCATTTGAAAGATTGGATCATGCTTATCCCTTAGATTGCTATTCCAACACTTTCGAAAAAGTTCAATGATGAAACATCCATCAAGTAGCATCATTTCTACAAACTCATATTTTCTCAGGCTAATGCGTTCGGCATAGCAATTCCAGGCTCTTTCTTTCAATTCTGTCAAGGCACTGATGTATGCTTCCACACATCTTTCATTTCTCCTTTGAAGCATTTGCTTCAGATACCGTAGTTTATGCTCTTCCATAACCCCCTGGCCAACTTTGCCATGGTTGTTGTAAGTACCGATCAGCAGCACGGGTTTGTAAGCCTTCTCATTTACCTTAAATAACTGCTTATGCACTTTAAATATACAATGCTCTTGAGCATTAATTGGAGTCAAGCCTGCAAGCTTTTTGTCAATAGCCTTAATTCAAGTTGAGAGAGCATCTCTACCCATGAATTTGTGTGCAACTCTCTGATCCTAATACAAAGCATAAAATTTTTTTTTTTTCCAAATTCACCCACACTAACAAATATTTTGTAGAGTTTTCATTCAAATAGATATCCCTAGACAGCCACTTTTCTTAGCAAAATTAATAAACAAGAACAGCCATGCAAATCCCATCAAGATTAATGTATATATAGTTTCTCTAGCAAAGACGATGACTACTCCAATTCATAAACTTAAAGAGCTTTAGATATTTAACAAGAAAAATAAATGCATGAGGTTGAAACTTGTAATAGATATTTACAATTAAATATAGAAACGTGATTAGAGGACTAGCTGCTTCACCAAAGATAATGAATCAGCTTGATGGAAACATGAAGCTTTAAAAAATGTAAGCCAATGTAGATCTTCCCACCTAAACAGAACTACCAGGTCAATGAACCAGAACATAGCAATGGGAATGGACCACAAGCAGAAGTCTACAACTTCTAAAGTCTGAAACTAGATTGAACCTGGCTTAACTCTCTAAAGTCTTTGCTTTTCCTAAAAATAATTTGGAACCCAAAGGCCCCAATTTTTTTTCCAAACTCCACCCAGAAACACACTAATTTTTAAAACATAATCTACAAAATCAAAGATACAACATCCTAAAAACCATTTCTTCCAAATCATAACAAATCTTCATTATATATATATATATATGTTTTCGAATATAACAGATCTAAACAAATCTAAACAGATATAAACAAATTTTCCAAATAATAATAACCCACGGCTCTAGCATTTTGCAGCTCAACAGATCTAAACAGATAATCCTCAAACATTCAAACAGATTTAACCCATAAAAATACTCAAACATTCAAACATTCTCATAAAAAATCCCAAAATCAACAAAGAGAGAACAAAACAAAGGGAAGAAAGAAAACGTACCCAAACGGAAATGCTTATCTCTTGGATCCCAAGCTCAAGCACTTCCACCGTTCGGCATCGCAGATAGCAGAGAGAGAGATAGAGCAGATGAGAGAGTGATTTCGGGAGGGGCTACAGTATCGCAAACGCAGAGCAGAGAGAGAGAGAGAGAGATAGAGCAGAGCGAGAGAGAGAGCAGAGCGAGAGAGAGAGCAAAGCGAGAGAGAGGAATCGGGGGGAGGGAGGCATAGGGCATGGACTTTGCAAGTTCGCAGAGTAGAGAGCGACAGAGAGAGAGACAGAGAGAGTGTTAAGTTGGTAACGATGCGTTTTATACCTAAACCCAGTACCGGGTGTCAAAACCTGCATCCGGGCCGGATAGGCCCGGGTTTTAAAAAGCGGGTACCGGGCCGGAACCTATCCGGATTCCGTACCGGTCCGGGTAAAACCCGGCCCGGATGAAGAATCTTAATTTCTCACTAATATTAACAAATTTATGATAAAAATGTAGAAGATCCGTTTCAAGTATTTGCATACAAGTTTCACAAATTTTATAAATGCTCCCATTAAAAAAATGACATGGATCTAAGACAAACCTTTCGACTAATATATATAAATATAATCAAGGTGCTTCTTTTCCATTTATTTTGCCTAGACAATACAATTGGCTAAGTGCATTCACATTGACTTTGCCAAATAGAAGAATTAGCTAAAATTTAGATGATTGATGTAAAAAATACTCCAATTGGATTGGCCAAGTCTAAAATAAAATAGATTTTTGCTACAGTGATTAGCCAAAGATAGAGAATCACTATTGATTCACCAAACATTAAAATATTAATTTCTTACTTCAAGAAACATTAAAATATTAATTTCTCACTTCAAGAAACATTAAAATATTCATTTCTCACTCCAATAAAAATACTATTTGATTTGTAATTAAGAAATTTAGATAAAAATTTAGATAAGTTTAATCAATATTTTTTATTATTAACATTAAATGACTTTTAAAAATATAAATTTTTTAATATTAATTTAATTATAATATAATTATTATTAATATTCAATTGGTAGAATTATAAAATGTGATACAAATAAATTAAATAAAAAAATTATTAATTTAATACTATTTTATTATTATAGAGAGAGTAAATGGCTAATCCAATGTGGGAATTAAATGTAAATAGAATAGACAAATGTAAAAATGTGTGATATTGGCTAAAGTTTGAAGATGTATTTGGCCAAGCCAATACTAATGCTCTAAGTGATATTTCTACTACTGCGGCTTAAGTTTCATTTTTCATGGTGGGAATTATTATTTATCTTTATTCCGGCTTTAGAAACGGGAAAATCACCTGAACTTACTGGAAATACTAGACAATTCCTTGGCTAGTGGAAAAACAACTAGATAATTAGGTGGGAATTATTATTTATCTATTTTTTTTCTTTCATTCGGTTTTGCAGAACAGAAAAAATGGCCAATTGTTTCAGCATATTAGAAGGAAAAAAATCACCAAGGAAAGCAGAAAAGAAGAAAGGTTAATTAAAATGGACTTGCTGTGTTAATTAGTGTGTTTTAATAAGCGAAAGGAAATGAACTTACTTGCTTAATAATTTGATCCGGGTAAATCGCCTGCTGCAGATTCTTCTACTGCTCTCTGATAAAAGGCACGAGATAAGAGTTTCCAGTATCAGATAACTATTATCTATACCGAAGGAAACGTTGAGTAATTAGGAGGGTGGACTAGACTAGAGATCATCATCATGAGCATTGAGCATGCCGCAACTGTGAATGTGAGTCAAATACCCCATCTATATACCTATCAGCGGGATGATTGAAGTAGCTTTGATCTCTGAAATTTTCTCATATCGCTGCCATTTCTATATATCCTTATACAAAAACTATAGTTACAACCGGCTATCGCGTAACCGACGCAACCGGCACGCTTTTTCATGAGAAATTTTATTTTTTTAATGTTTGTCAGTTACTACTCGTGCACGAGAATCTTCTGTGAGCAAATGCAAAGGAATCTCCCTTGGTTCCAAGCAATAGCCCAAACTCGGCAAAACAACGGAAACCCAAACTTGAGCAAAACAACGAAAAGAGAATAGTTAAGAGAAATATTGATCAGAGAATTAGGTTTTCTTGCCAGTTCTTGCACTAATCTCGGCACCCAACGGAAAGAACGAATTAAGAAAATGAATCGTCTTTTTCAAAGGATGGGCTTTGGCTTTCGGGAAAATTAAAGAAGATGGCCGCCTGTATGAATAGTCAGTCACATGTTCTCTATCCTTTCCGGCCTTGCTCGGAAACCAAACAGAAAAGAGAAGAATAAGAAGAAAGAGTCACCTTCGTGAGGCGGCTGTAGTGGTAGTAGTAGTCTATGATCATTAGAAACAACCGCACCGAAGAACATCAAAAGTGAAAATAACCGTAGCAAAAAGAAAATGAGCCTCGCCATTGTTTGGGTCTCTGGGTGTTTCTCGTAGGAGAGAGAATTTTCTTGGTTGTTCTTGTGAATCGAGAGAGTGAAAGAGAAGACTGAATAGCAATATAAGATAGTTGTAGTAGAAAGGAAGGCAGTGCCTTTTGTTATTGTTTCTGTTTTAGTGTTTTTTATTTTTATTTATTTACTTTTTGTTTTTAAAATTAAAAAACCGGCTGACATGAGCCGGCTGGTTCCGCCCCGGCGGTTACTGTTTAGCAATACCTCATAAGATGAATAGAACTATTTGAAAATTATTCCACGCCAATTAAAGTAAATATTGAAAAGCAGAGATGCTAAGCAATGCAAACTATATTTTTTCTTTTTTTAAACTTTGCACAACAGAAAAAAATGACCAAATGTTTTAGTATGTTAGAGGAAAAAAGTCCCAAAAGAAAGGTTAATTAAAATGGAGATGCTGTCTTTGGTGTGTTTTAATAAGCGAAACGAAATGGACTTAAAGTTAGGTTTGGATGTTGAGATAAGATAAAAATTTTTAAAAATTTTGTGAATAGTATTAAGATGAAAGTTTAAAATATTATTTTTTAATATTATTATTATTTTAGAATTTGAAAAAATTAAATTAAAATTTAAAAAAATTAAATTATTTATTATATTTTATATAAAAATTTAAAAAAAATATAATGATGAGATGAGATTGAGATAGAGACAAAATTTCCAAACTTTATCCCAAACATAACTTACTTGCTCAAAAAATTCTGGATAAATCGCCTGCTGCAGATTGTTCTATTGCTTTACTGAAAAACAGGCTCGAGATCATGAGAGTAATTTACAATAGGCAGATAACTTTAGTTACTGAAGGAAACAGTAGGTGGGTAGACTTGACCAGTGAATAGTGATCATCATTATGAGCGTTGGACGTACGCGCATGCCGCAGCTGTCAGTCATATGCGACTTCAGAAATGCTATAGTTATCGAAAAAGAATTAATCTTTGTATCATTCTATACATCATATATTATAATTTTTTTTTTATTTGTTTCTCTTATTAAATGTGTATTATATAGATGATGAATAAAAAAATATAAATATTTCAAGAAGAGTAAAATTAAAAAAAATAAAAAAAAAATAAAAAAATATATTAATATGTGATGTGTAAGATGATGCATAGTATTACTCTTTAATAAATATTGTTTTAAAAAAAATGTTTTAAAATATAAAAACTAAATAAATCAAAAAAATCAAGCAACTTCTTTTCGGGAGCGTCTCCCACGGCTCATGCGACTTGGATGTCTAGCCTAGTCAGCGTTATGCAATGCCGCGGCCCGCAGGCCCCAGCTCATGTGAGTCAAATTCTACCCCCGGTATCACTACAGCCACTTGTGACTTGTGAGTAGCAACCGCTTGTTATTTTTAGGAGTATTTTTTTCAATTTTTTATATATATAATTTTAATATCTAAATTTCTTTTTAAAAAATTTATAATATTATTAAAAAAATATTTTTTTTTATGAAATGAAAAATAAAAGAAAAGAAATTGCTAACGGTAGTTCCTGGCCAGAAAGCAGTAGGATTAGCATTATTCTTACTACCCATAGTTAATATAGATTATTTGGTAAGTTAAGGTGAGATAAATTTAGAATTAAATAAAAATATTATTACAATATTATTTTTATTTTAAAATTTATTAAATTAAATTATTTACTATATATTTTATATAAAAATTTAAAAAAAAATTATATTAATAAGATAAGATAAATTAAAAGATTTTTTTTATCAAAACCTTTTTAAAGAAATGTTTATAATTAATTTTATTTTTTTATAAAATTTCTTTGTTAATCGAATATTTCTCTTGATTAAAAAGAGAAATGCTCCCTAGCATTTGCCTGATTAGTTGTATTTTTTTTAAATATTTTTTTACTTAATGATTAAGAAAATATTATTTAATAATATTGTAAATTTTTTAATTTTTTAAAAAATATTTAAAAGTGTTAAAAAATGATGTAAAAAAAATAAAATAAAACATCTTTTAATTTTTTTTTCACATTATTTTTTTAACACTTTAAAATATTTTTAATAAAATTAAAAAAATCATAATATTATTAAACAATATTTTTTTAATGTCTAAGTAAAAAAAAATACTAAAAAAGAATTAAAAAAAGCATCCAGACAAATGCATCGAGAGTCAAAACGAACTCTTAACAATTTTCTTATACCAAAAATGGACATTTGTAATTTTTTTATTTTTTTTATTTTTTATAAAAAAGATTATTTGAGATAAAAATAGATTTATTTTAATTAAAAATAATTATTATTAAAAATAATTAATGATAAATAAATAATTTTGTTTAGAGTATCTATTAGGAAGTAGGTCATGTCCATTGTCCAAGCGAAGACGTTTGACTCTGCAAACTCTCTGCTCAATGTGCCCATACCTACACTGACGAGATGAAGATATTGAGTGCAAGAGCTACAAATCCTACACCGACGAGATGATAGCCGCGTATGACGTGAGCTGTTTGATTTCCCATTAACAATATGACAATACTGCTGCCGTTTGATTTCCACAATACAATGACAATGACATTGACATGAGCTTTTTGCAAGAAGAAATAGGTAATTGGGTGATGCTACAGCCCCGCTGGGCTGTAGTCTTATTTTAATGTGTTTTTTTAAAAAAATTTTTTAATATAAATTTTTTTAATAGTTTTTAATATTTTAAAAAAAAATTTAAAATATCATTAAAAAAACATTTCGAAAGTTAAATAAAATATTAAAAAATACTTCGAGTTTATTTTACTCTGTAATTAAAAAAATATTTTTTAATAATATTTTAAATTTATTTTAATTTTTAAAAATATTAAAAATTATTAAAAAATAATATAAAAAAAAATAAAAAAAACACATAACCTACACCCAGCTGGAGTCCCAGCGGGACGTATAGCATTTTCTTAGATAATTAGTACGCAAGGGGGTTGCTACTCTACATCTGGCAGCTCCCGCTTGGATTCCGTTAGTTGTTTTGTGTGTGTGCTTTTTTTTTTTTTTTTTTTCTCTTATATTTTTTTAATTATTTTTAAAAAAATTACAAATAATTATATAATTAAAAAATACTTACTTAATTATTAAATAAAAAAATAAAAAATAAAAAAATACCAATGATAACTTTCAACGATCGGGAAAGAGTAGTATAAAGTAAGTCCGCAATGCCTCTGCCATGTTGACAGAAAACTCCTTTATCTGCCCAGATCAGACATAAATATCAAAGTTCAGCAAATTTTGTGAGCACGTGAATATTATTTTAATATAATCAACATAGATATTAAAAGATTAAAAAAAAAAAAACCGGATTCTGTATTTAAAATCCAATATACAGATAGGGTATACTTGATTTTGCAATTCAAGTTCCAATTTGTTTCGGGTCAAAATTCAGAATCGAAATCTAGTTTTCCAGATTTTGACTTGATATTGAAAAAAATTTAATCCAGATGAACAATTCTATACGTATGCAAAGCAAAAACTTGTAAACGCAAGTAACTTTGCGCAACCATTGCGCACCGGTCAAGCATGGGACCCTAAAATTAAAAATCGCTTTTTTCTTTCCACCCTTGGCATCTAAACTCTAAAGCCTTACTTCTTCACCCACGGATTTTCTTAACCTTGTTCTTCCTCTCCTTTATCTGCTTCCTTAACTTGAACAATTTTTATTATTCTATAACATAAAAAGATTGCAAAACAGGAGAAGATTGAGAGATTGCAATATATACTTGGTTCTTCAAGAGCTTAATATAATCATTCACTTCAATTTTTGGTATTATTCAAATGCTCATCAAAACATCGATCCTTTTATAGACATCCTTCTATAGCTTAGTGATTAAGATAGCATTTGGGTAATGAGGTATTTTTAAATATTCTGTGAATAGTAGCAATAAAGTAATGAAAACGTAAACTATGGATATATTACAAGAACTAAATTGGATTAGAGGATTATGTTGAACCGTAGAGCAGATGCTTTTTTAATGAGATTAATGTAACTCCACTAGCTATAAATGTCAATTCAATAGTTGGAGTAATATCTTAAGCAAAATACATCCATCGGTAAATATCTGGCCATTTTACAGAGTGGGAATGATTTTTTATCTTTCTCTTCTAGCTATAGTATTAAGGACTCGGACTTCACTAAATAATATTAGGCCATTCCTTTTGCAGGGAAAAGTACTCGAACCGACTCGGACTTTTTACTCTGCTAAAAAAATAGTGAAAATTCTACTTTTGTATTAATCTTGCTTTATATTGGGATCAGTATTATTAGATTGTGTATTAATTCTTTCTGGTCATAATTTTTAAATAAATGATTTCAATCTAATAACTCAATCAGAAGAATACAATGAACTTAAAAAAAATTAAGGACCTAATTATATAAGTACTATTGAATATTGGGTAATGCCAAAGATAATTATTGAAACGGTAAGTCTCGTTTGGTTTCGGAGATAAGATGAGATGATATGAGATGAGTTGAGATTAAAGTTAAAAAGTTAAATAAATTATTGTTAAAATATATTTTTTAATATTATATTTGTTTTGAGATTTGAAAAAATTGAATTATTTATTTTATTTTATATTGAAATTTGAGAAAGTTGTAATGATTAGATAGGGTAAGATAAAATAGATTTGAAAAAGTTGAATTATTTATTTTATTTTGTATTGAAATTTGAAAAAATGTAATGATGAAATTGAGATGAGATAAGATATTTTTAGAAAACATGCAAACGAGACTAAAATCCATATTTCATTTCATTTTAGAACTTTTCAAAATACTTGTATAGCTGAGTTCTCAAATGTTCAGCTTTTAGCCTGAAAAAAGATGAATATATACTGAACCATTTGAAAGGTAGAGATAATGCCATTCCATGTTGTTAATTACCTCTATTTTGGACTGAAAGAAAGTAGAAAAAAAGTTGCCTAACTGTTTTAGAATTGATATAGGAGCAAAAACAACAAAAATCACAGAAAAATGAGAAGAAGAAAGGTAGTACACAAAACCTTTTTCGTATAGACCAGATCAGGGTGGCCAAATCAGGCCGCTAGCCACCACGGTAAGTCTATATTATAAAAGTCATGCGTTATTCATATAAGGGATAATTCTACAAGCTAGCTACCATTTAAAAGAAAGTTTATCATTATACATTCAATTACTGGTTGTTTCGATATTTAGGGTTGACCGGCCAAAGTGCTAATAATTCTCATGCAATACGAAGAATCAAGCATGTCTAGTAGATGTGTCTCCAGATTATTATTCAATAAAAGGTGATTTGTAGCTCAAACAAAAGACTTGGTGAGGACCCACATGGCTCATTTAATTTCTAAAATCCTATTAAACTCAAACATTATATTACATTAACTAAGACATGACTACATGAAAACCTAATTAATAATAGAAAATACAGTCTGTGTAATTGCAAGTGCCAGCAATAAGATGGCCGCCAAAACTGAAAGCAAAGCCCAAGAACTATGGACATAATTGTGTCTCAATTTTGCCTTCCTTTCATTCCAGCGTTTGGCGCAGTGCTTGTTTATATCAAGGGAAGTTTTAGCATAAATGGAGTTGCTGGTTGAAATGGTGACATGGTGGCCAAGCTTGTTAACCATGGTGGAAGCAACTTCATCATCACCCAACCGATTCTCAATAATTCATTTTCGACGAAGTAATTCTATATCCTTTGGAGAGTCAATGAGATCATCCATGAAGCACACATAGTTGGTGACGTAACAGGTATCAGTATCGTTATGTGGACTATATTGCTCATGTGCAATTAGATTTCGCCAGAAAGTCTCAGTTTCATCTTCTATTCTCAAAGGCGAAATTTCCAAGACCCCATTGCTAAACTTGGTAAAGGTGGTACGTTACTTTGCTTTCTTGAATTTGACTCCACCCTCTTTGAGCTCTATTGCATTAGGTATATTTGACCTTATCATATTTTTTGAATTTGTAAATGTTTTTGCCTTCTTGAATTCGACTCCGACCTCTTTAAGCTCTGTGCCGTGAGGAATTGAGTTCTAGTTTTCAAACTTATTCAAACATGGTAGGCGCATAAATCTCTCTACCATCTTGAATATGGCTCCACAAAGTTTTGACTTGCCATCTTCATTCCTATAATTTTGACCTGCAAGTAGATCCAGAAACATTTCTGCCTTCTCGAGTTCAACTCCAGCGTCTTGAAATGCAATGGCATCAGGTATTGAGTTCCAGGATCTATTCTCTTTCAGTTTATCCCTAAATTTCTCTGCCATCTTGAATTTGGCTCCAGCCTCATGTAGCTCCGCTCCATATGGTATTGTTTTCCAATCTTCAATCCTCCTATGACCATGTAGACGCTTAAATATCTCTAGCATATTGAATTTGGACCTATACTTTTGTAGCTCATTCATTTTCTTAAAACCCTTCATCTTCTCCATTTTTTCAAGTAAAGCACTAACAACTCCATGTATCGGGTCAAATAAATCCTTAAATATCTCTTCTTTTTTTATTTTGATTCCAACCTCTTGACTTTCTAGTGTAGCATGATGTAGTTCCATATCAAGTATTGAAAGTTTGAAAATTGTATGTATCAAATCAAGTAGATGCTAAAAATCTGCGTTCTTGAATTTCTCTCCAACCTTTAGATGCTCATGTACCATTTTTGCGAGCAGAGGAGTAATAGCTGTACGTGTCCCACAAAGTAGATGCCTAATCTTTTCGGTTGGATAAGAACTTGATCCATCCCAATCTTGAAATGTTGATAATGAGTCAATGAAAAAATAAATGGCAAAATCACTAAGTCGTCTAGTCTGGACACTCTGATATATGGAGATTGAGCTGTCAAGACGAGTAATTTCATATTTTTGCTCAATATCGACGATGTGTTCTCCAGAATGTATGGATGTGTTAGGAAGTGTAGTCTGGTCAGTTGCACTCATCTCGAACAATTTAGTAAGAACAAAGTATGGAAGTTGATTTTCAAATAATATTAGATCACGAGCTATTACGGCAAGCATCCAGTTCATTTGGAAGATTGGATCATGCTTATCCCTTAGATTAACCGTCTCACACCTTCGGAAAAGCTCAATGATGAAACACCCATCAAGTAGCATCATTTCTACAAATTCATCTTTTTTACAGGCTAATGCGTTTGGCATAGTATTTCCTAGCTTTTTCTTCCAAATCACTCAAGGCACTGATGTAATCTTTCACACTACGTTCATTTCTCCTTTGAAGCATTTGCTTCAGATACCTCAATTTATGCTCTTCCATAAACCCATGCCCAACCTTGCAATGGTCGTTGTAAGGACCGATCGCAAGCAGCACGGGTTTGTAATCCTTCTCATTTACCTTAAGTAACTGCTAGTGCACTTTAAATATAGAACACTCTTCAGCATTAATTGGAGTCCCAGCTAGCTTTTTGTCAATAGCCTTAATACGAGTGGAGAGAGCATCTCTAGTTCTACCCATTATTTTGTAGAGAAGAAGTGCAAGTCTATGTTCCTAATACAAAGTATTCAAAATCTCACTAATATTAACAATTTTGATAAAAATGCAGAAGCCTTCTTTAAAAAAAAAAAAAAAAAAAAACCAAATGGAGATCAGTACTGCAGGCCTCATATATTCTAGAGAAATAGTACAATATCCATTCCAATTTGAAGGAAAACAATATAATATAATCAAGGTGCTCAAGCTAGAAATCATACATCCATTTATCTCATTGTTTCTTCCTTTCCATGTATTTTGCTTAGACAATTGGCGGCGATTGTGGATTAGTTTCCATCAGAACTTTTTCAGAATACTTCTACGTGCCGTGTTCTCAAATAGTTCAGTTTTAGCAGTACCTCATAGGATGAATAGAATCATTTGAAAATTATTCCACGCCAATTAAAATGAATATTGAAAAGCAGAGATGCTAAGCAATGCAAAATTATTTTTTTTCTTTCTTTAGACTTTGCAGAACAGAAAAAAATGACCAAATGTTTTAGGCTGTGTTTGGACAACGAGAAGTGTTCAGAAGTGTTGAAAAATATTGTGAATAATTGTGAGTAGAGATTGGAGTGGATTTGTGGGTCCTATTGAGAGTAGTTTGAGTTGTTTGGATGTATGAAGTATGTTGAGTTGTTGACTTTTAAGTAAGTAGTTGAAAAATGTGTGGGTCCATCAATGATTGATTTTTTTTAATGATGATGGAATGATGATTTTATTTATATTTAATAATAATAAATATTATAGTGATTTTATTTTTTTTTATTTTTATATAATAGTGATAAATATTATAGTAATTTTATTTTGTGTAATAGTGATAAATATTATAGTTACAATATTATATATATAATAGTGATAAATATTATTGTGATTTTATTTAATAGTTATATAAAATATTAATAAATATTATAGTGAATAGTTGAGGAAGAAGGGACATGGGGTTGTCGAATCATGAACAGAGAGAGAGAGAAGAAGGCTGTGATGGAGTTTGTCTGCATGTGCTGCATAAACAATAATTATATGCTATTCCTGACATGTAAACAGTAGGAGTGTAAGAAGAGTGTTGAATGATTTGAAAATACTTTATTTAGATGTAGAGATATCTTCAATCGTACGAGAGTAGCTTGAAATAGTCGAGAACTTTTCAATGTCCAAACATAGCCTTAGAATCTTAGAGGAAAAAAATCTCAAAAGAAAGGTTAATTAAAATGGACATGCTGTCTTTGGTGTGTTTAATAAGCGAAACGAAATGGACTTACTTGCTCAAAAAATTCTGGATAAATCGCCTGCTGCAGATTGTTTCTCTTGCTTTACTGAAAGAGAAAATCTACTTACAACCGGCCTTGCGTAATCTTGCGCAATCGGCGCTCCTTTTGATGAGAAACTCCCAGACGTCACGTGAATTCTAGATACGAAACGTGCGAATGAATACAATACCCAAGCTTTTTGCCTTTTCTTTCGACACCTGATATGTTGGCACAAATGGCTTGTCATCTGCACACTTCTCTGGAAGTTGTAAAGAGGGTTAAAGCTCACCTAAAGTCTTCACGACTTCAGAATAGTGAGCAACTCTCTCAACTAAACAATATCTTCCACTGCCAGAAGGGATTTCATATGCTTGAACATGGGCATTATCAACATCTTTGACATTAATCCATCCAAATGATAGATTGGGAAACACTTGTGCTCCATTTACTAAGTTGGAAACTGCGGCAGCACTAGTATTTAGGGTTGGCTGTAAGAGAGGACCAATCACCATTGATGGGTTTATTGCAACCATGTCAAGACCATTCTCTTTTGCAAACTTCCAGGCAGCTTCTTCAGCCAATGTCTAGGAAACCACATACTATAGCTTTGCTTCCTTACAGATTTCAGGATCTGAAAACCAAGTCCCATCAATGACTACATCAGGAGTTCGAGGCCTTCCATTGTATGCAACTGCAGCAATAGAAGATGTCAAGACTACCCGTTTAACAGACGCAGAACTTGAACACGAGTTAAGAACATTAAGTGTTCCCTTCACTGCAGGATCAAGTAGTTCTGCCTCTGGGTCCTTGACGTCATAATAGAAGGGAGATGCAGTATGGAAAACACCTTCACAGCCCTGAATAGCAGCATCAAAGGAACCTTCTTCCAATAAATTTTCTTTGAACAGATGAAGTCTCTCCTTAGCTTCATCAAGTGCAAGTAAGTGACTTTTTCTTTTTGGGTCATTGGGGTCACGAACAGAGGCCCTGACAGTGTAACGTAACCGCGCTGCAGAAGAAACTTGACGAGCCACGAAGCTATATAACCGGAGCGTCTTCGCACAAAATACTTGAATTATTTCATGGGGTTAATTTGTTTTTTATATAACAGTATAAAACATAAAAGCGCTTAATTCAAACCTATTCTAAGTGCGAGTCTGGTGCATGAAACTTGCGCTGGAAATCACAATTAGAACCTCGTGTGGTCTATTTTTTCATTTTAGTTGCACTATGTATAAGTGCACTTCATCTCCAACTCACAGATGCAGCCCACAGTATAAGCAATGTNAATTATTTCATGGGGTTAATTTGTTTTTTATATAACTGTATAAAACATAAAAGCGCTTAATTCAAACCTATTCTAAGTGCGAGTCTGGTGCATGAAACTTGCGCTGGCAATCACAATTAGAACCTTGTGTGGTCTATTTTTTCATTTTAGTTGCACTATGTATAAGTGCACTTCATCTCCAACTCACAGATGCAGCCCACAGTATAAGCAATGTCCACATGAAAGCCTTGCGCACATCTTCATTCATTATCATTAGTATTTACAGAATAGAAGAAGAATGAAAGAGCACAAACAGACGAGTGCTAGGGTTTGCAAACCGAAGTTCTGCACGACCCCAAATAAGCGAAAAGAAACAAATGAACAAAAATGAAACAAAAAGCAGCCGAAGTTATGCAAAGAATCGTAAAACTGTATCTTGTTACAAGTAACCTTGACTATCAGACGCTTCACGTTCTTGACAAAAGCTCGGGTAGGATCCATGGTGCTGGATCGAGTAAGAATGCGGCGGGCGACTTAAAGAAGAGCTACCATGCACCAAGAGAGGCGCGATGGGCTTTGGTTTTTCACAGTGATTGCTTAATATACAAAAACTAGAAGCCGTGAAGGAGTTTACTTGGGGACGAACTCCATTCTCGTTTCGTATCTTAGAATTCAACCGGCAATCACTGTGATATTTGGTAGTGAAAAAGTTTATATCTTGTTTTACAGTTAAATTTGGTAGATGGGAAAATGCAGTATTTGTATGACGAAAATGGCCGTAGATATTTGGATGCCTTCGGTGGGATAGCCACTGTCTGTTGCGGGCACTGTCACCTGGATGTGGTGGAAGCAATTGTTAACCGGACAAAGTGTTTGCAGCACTCTACAGTTCTGTATGTGCATCATGCCATTGCAGCCTTTGCGGAGGCTCTGGCAGCTAAGCTGCCCGGAGATTCAAGGTAACTAGTTGGTCCAATTTTTATGTTGTTCTTATTTGCGCTGTGGTTTGATATGCACTTTGGAGTTTGGATGGTTGTTCTCTTCTTCGTCGGGAGGAGGAAGAAGGCAAAAATAAAAATGATAGTGAAAGAGAGAGGAAACGAACGAAATGATAAAGACTTAGATAACTGTGTTTCATGAAAAGTAGTGTCGGTTGCGCGGCGTTTCCGCAATGACGGTTGCGATTAGAATTTCTCTTCTTTGCATCTACTGCGCATCTTCTTCTTACTTTTTTTCGCAGCACTCCCATTCGTTTACCATGAAGACAGGTTCGGCTCATTTACTTGTTTGCATCTTCTAACTCTTTTTTTTTTTTTTTTTTTTTTTGGATTTTCCGGCCACAGAACATAGCAAGCTTCCCAAGCAATTTTGATGCCCAGAACTTCAAAAGATTAATAGGGCCAGTAGCAAAAGAAAAATTTAGAAAGAAAATCTCAAAGATACTGAAATTTATGTTTTGATCTCGAGACTAATTGACTGGTTTCAGAATTTTTCGATTCGTAGATAGATTGAATTGAATCATGATTTAGGAAACAGACAAGTATAAGATGAATTAAATAAATAAAGGGAGAGAGAAATGAGAGATAGTTGGGACCATGAGCCTGGTGGGGTTTCAGATTACCTAAGGATAGGGGGATTTCGGAGAGGGAGGTGTAGTGAAGGCTGAGTTCGGGGGGGATGGATCGCTTTTGCTGATCGAACAGAGAAGAAGAAAGTGGAAACCCTGTGGGCTGTGGCTGGAGCTCTCGGCAGAAGTGGCTGATGCACTTTTTTATTTTTTTTTTATTTTCTGGGCAATGTGCCTTTCTTGTTTTCTATTTTATCTTCTCTCTTCTTTTTCCCAGAAACATGCTACTCGGTGCAGTTTCTTCTCAATCGACGGACAATGCTCAGATGGGTTCGATGGCACGAAGAGGATCAAGTTGATGGCCAATGCTCAGATGGGTTCGACGGCACGAAGACGACAAGTTCTGGCAGTTTTTAATCTTGAGGCTCTAGTCGTGATAGTTTTGGTTTTGATGTCGTGTTTGGCTCCAGAGAAAGTGGAAGAGAATGAAAAGAAAATGCATGAGCTATCGGAGCATTTGGCCGAGAATGAAGACGATGAAGCTCGATGAGTTTGGCGCTATGGGTTTCTGAAAAAATAAGTCTTTCTACTTTTCTTTCTTTTAATTTTTTCTTTTTTTTTATTTAAATTTATTTATTAAAATAATAATATAATAATGCACGATTCCGCGACAGGTACCCAACGGCGGGTACCTTTAGCAGAATTGTTTACAATAGGCAGATAACTGTAGTTACTGAAGGAAACACTAGGTGGGTAGACTTGACCAGTGACTAGTGATCATCATTATGAGCGTTGTACGTACGCGCATGCCGCAGCTGTCAGTCATATGCGACTTCAGAAATGCTATAGTTACCGAAAAATGGGTCCCCGAATCCCGAAATATATATATTTTTTATACTTAATAATTAAATAAATGGTTTTTAATGATTTAATGAATTTTTTTTTTAAAAAAATGTTTTAAAATATAAAAAATAAATAAATCAAAAAAATCAAAAGAAACTTCTTTTCGCGAGCGTCTCCTGCAACATCCTCGGTGGATGTAGCACGGCTCATGCGACTTTGATGTCTAGACTAGTCAGCGTTATGCAATGCCGCGGCCCGCAGGCCCCAGCTCATGTGAGTCAAATTCTACCCCGGGTATCACTACAGCCACGTGCTTGTTATTTTGGTGTTTTTTTTTAATTTTTTTTATATATAATTTTAATATCTAAATTTTTTTTAAAAATTTTATAATATTATTAAAAAAATATTTTTTATTATGAAATAAAAAATAAAATAAAATAAATTGCTAGCGATAGTTCCTGGTCAGAAAGCAGTGCGATTAGCATTATTCATACTACCCATGGTTAATATAGATTATTTGGAAAGTTAAGATGAGATAAATTTAGAATTAAATAAAATATTATTAAAATATTATTTTTTAATATTATTTTTATTTTAAAATTTATAAAATTAAATTATTTATTATATATTTTATGTAAAAATTTTAAAAAAATTATATTAGTAAGATGAGATAAATTAAAAAAATTTTTTTATCCAAACCTTTTTAAAGAAATGTTTATAATTAATTTTATTTTTTTATAAAATTTCTTTGTTAATCGAATATTTCTCTTGATTAAAAAAAGTAGAAAGGTAAAATAGCCGTCTGTAATTTGAATCTTTTGATGTTTCAGACGTACAGCTTATATATATACAATAAAAATGGACATCTGTTATTTTTTTTTTAATAAAAAGAATTATTTGAGATAAAAATAGATTTATTTTAGTTAAAAATAATTAATCATAAATAATTAATTTTGTTTAGAGTTTCTATTAGGAAGTAGGTCATGTCCATTGTCCAAGCGAAGACTTTTGACTCTGCAAACTCTCTGCCGAATGTGCCCATACCTACACTGACGAGATGAAGATATTGAGTGCAAGAGCTACAAATCCTACACCGACGAGATGATAGCCGCGTATGACGTGAGCTGTTTGATTTCCCATTAACAATATGACAAGGGCAGCACTAGGGCCACCGCTCCCAGCTCCCGCCGGGAGCCACCGCTAGTGTAAAATTTTTTTTTTATTTTCATATAAATATATTTTAACATTTTTAAATATATTTAAAAAAAAAAAACAAATTGAGAGCGGTAGCCCCCAACGGTACATCTATCATTTCCCATATGACAATGGGCAGCACTAGGGCCACCGCTCCCAGCTCCCGCTGGGAGCCACCGCTAGTGTAAAATTTTTTTTTATTTTCATATAAATATATTTTAACATTTTTAAATATATTTAAAAAATAAAAAAAATAAAAAAAATTGAGAGCGGGAGCTACCAGCGGTAGCCCCCAACGGTACATCTATCATTTCCCATATGACAATGGGCAGCACTAGGGCCACCGCTCCCAGCTCCCGTTGGGAGCCACCGCTAGTGTAAAATTTTTTTTTTTATTTTCATATAAATATATTTTAACATTTTTAAATATATTTAAAAAAAAAAAAACAAATTGAGAGCGGTAGCCCCCAACGGTACATCTATCATTTCCCATATGACAATGGGCAGCACTAGGGCCACCGCTCCCAGCTCCCTCTGGGAGCCACCGCTAGTGTAAAATTTTTTTTATTTTCATATAAATATATTTTAACATTTTTAAATATATTTAAAAAATAAAAAAAATAAAAAAAATTGAGAGCGGGAGCTACCAGCGGTAGCCCCCAACGGTACATCTATCATTTCCCATATGACAATGGGCAGCACTAGGGCCACCGCTCCCAGCTCCCGCTGGGAGCCACCGCTAGTGTAAAATTTTTTTTTTATTTTCATATAAATATATTTTAACATTTTTAAATATATTTAAAAAAAAAAAAGAAAAAAATAAATATATTTCATACTGCTGCTGTTTGATTTCCACAATACAATGACAATGACATTGACATGAGCTTTTTGTAAGAAGACAGAGATAATAAGTACGCAAGGGGGTTGCTACTCCACATCTGGCAGCTCCCGCTTGGACTCCGTTAGTTGTTTTGTGTATTTTTTTTTTCTCTTATATTTTTTTTTAATTATTTTTAAAAAATTACAAAAAATTATAAAATTGAAAAATACTAACTTAATTATTAAATAAAAAAATAAAAAATAAAAAAATACCAATGATAACTTTCAACTACCGGAAAGAGTAGTATTTTCAAAGTCGTCCGCAATGCCTCTGCCATGTTGACAGAAAACTCCTTCATCTGCCCAGATCAGACATAAATATCAAAGTTCACACGTGAATATTATTTTAATATAATCAATATAGATATTAAAAGATTAAAAAAAAAAAAACTGGATCCTGGATTTAAAATCCGATATCCAGATCGGGTATACTTTTTTTTTTTTTTTTTGGTAATGACAGATCGGGTATACTTGATTTAGCAATTCAAGTTCCAATTTGTTTTGGATCAAAATTCAGAATCAAAATCTAATTTTTCAGATTTTGAACTGGTATAGAAAAAAATTTAATCCGGATGAACAGTTTTATATGCATGCAAAGTGAAAAATTCTAAACGCAAGTAACTTTGCGCAACCATTGTGCACCGGTCTTGCATGGGACCCACAAAATGAAAATCGCTTCGTCTTTCTGCCCTCGGCATCTGAAGCCTTACTTCTTAATCCACGGATTTTCTTAGCCCTGTTCTTCCTCTCCTTAGCTGCTTCCTTAACTTGAACAATTTTTATTATTCCATAACATAAAATGGCTAGCAGTGTAGTTATGACAAGCTATACAGATTGTAATCTTCAATACAAGCTCAGACAATAATGTAATATTAACTACCCTGTTGTAAACGAAAATATACCAAAACTGATGCAGAAATCACAGGAAGGATGTGATGATTCTAAGCCACTTCTATAATGTATGGCCCAGTAGATTGGGGTCCTCGATTCTTCATTCATACAGAGTTTTGGAGGATTGCGTGCTTTATTTTTTGTTTTCATGCTTCAAGTTTTTCTCAACGTTTTTCGATCTCTTCATTTTTAGATATGGCTTTTTCTATGGATTTGGTCTTTCGAACATTTTTCGATCTCTTCATTGGTCTCCCCTTCTTCACCTTTTTAATTGGAGCACCAGAAACCAGGTTCTGAGCTCCAGACTCTCACGTGTCCATTGCTTGAGGTAGATCTGTAATAGTCTCTTCGGATATATCCATTGAAACGTCAGCTTTTCGTTTCTTGTAGTTCCTATTCTTCGCCATCGTCGAGTTTGAGAGACAAACGGACTCTCTCTCTCTCTCTCTCTCTCTCTCTCTCCCGCTCGCTCGCTCTGTGTCGAGGTTTTATGGCATCTGACAATTGATAAATTAAAATTAAAATAATCAATTGGTACGAGGTTGGTGCGCCAACCGCCTGTATCCAGAAAAACTCATGCAAAGTAGACATTTGACAAAGTTACTGTTCATATCTAAGTTTGTTGAATGAGAGTAGCTCATAATCAAAATGATCATGCCTCTAATCATATGATTAGTAGCTAAGTTTTAGATAATACTAGTATACGGCTAAGTCAATGCTAAGACTATGTAAATACTTTTTATTATTTATTTTCTTTCCATCTTCATTTTTACCACATTTACAATTTTATTTATACAACAATAAATTTTTTTTATTATTATTACAATATTTATTCAAATAAATAGAAAATTACTCGTGAGAAAAACCTAGTAAAACAGGAAGATTGTAAAAAGTTCACAGAAGAAGTAGGATGAACAATATTTTTCTTTTTTCTTTCTCTTTTTCTTTGGTATTTAGGGTATTTTTGTTTTCGTTTTGATGGTGAAGAAACATTGCAATCACATTAATACATGAAAGAAGTACGTCATTGAAATATTGAAAGATAATAAAAAAATAAATTTAATAGAAGTTAAAGGCAATACTTAAAATGAATGAAAAAAATTAATAAAACGAATATTTAAAAATATAGGAAAATAATAGATGACTTGATGAATACATCTCTACCCATTATTTTATTTTTGTAGAGAAGTGCAAGTCTCTCTTCCTAATCGAGAGAAAAAAAAAATGCTCTGACGATTTTAAGGCGATTCTGATACGATTTTGAGGTTGTCCATTTTAGGTGTTCTATTTTTTCGGGATTTCCTTTTTTAGTCTGTTTCGTGCTAGGGTTGGGCCTTCTTGGAGGCTGCTGCCCCTCTGATGACTATGCCGTCAGCAGGGCCTGCTGTTCTTGGTGGTTCGGTTTCGAATTCTTATGCCCAAGCGGTGGCCCAAGCAGCGGAGGCTCCTACGTTTAAAATACCTATGCGTTTCCCAGTAGACATCAATGGCGAATTGGGCTTTGTTTTCACAGAACCTAAGATGACCAAGGCCGCAGAAGAATTTAAGTATGCTCTTGTCATGAAATTTTTGCGGTATCACCCCTCTATAGATAAGATTCGACTCTGTTGTTAAGACTTGGGGATTGGTGGAGATTCCCACGATAAGTTTTATGGATGAATACCATGTGTTAATTCAGATGAAAAATGAACGTGATTTATGCATGGCTGGGCTCGTGATGGAAGAACGTTGGAGAGTTGTGCTTTTCGGCTTTTTAAATGGACGAAAGACTTGGATCTAGATAAAGAATCACCGCTGGCTCCTCAATGGATTTATCTGCCAGGGTTGCTGATGCATCTATATAGACAAGATTGTTTGCAGATTTTGGCAACTCGTTTCGGTCGATACCTTGGGACGGATAATGCAATACTCAATCGAACTAGAGCCACGGGGGCAAGAATTTGAATGGAAATGGATTTGTCTGTGGACCCTATGCAAGGTTTCCCTATTGTTTCTTCCTCTACTAAATGGATCTGGCAAAAGGCTAAGTTTGAGAAACTTGGTTTCTATTGTCATAAGTGTTTTAGGCAAGGGCACACTTTAGTGGTCTGTAGGGTTGGTGAAAGGCGTCCAAAGGAGGTTCAGGCAAAAGAGAATAAGAAGTGGCAACAAAAAGTGCCGAAGGATGCAGGAGATTCACACATAGTGGAGGATATGAAGGTCTTAGCGATGAACGCTACATAGGGCTTAGAGAAGGTGTCCGTTGAGGAGGCTTTGCAGAAATTAATTGAGGATGGTGGGCCTGTGATTGATATACAAGGGGATGAGAACCAGGATAAATCTAATATAGTAGAGGATACGCCGATCCTGGTGGTGCATGCTACAATGGGACCAGAAATTGTTATGCAGAGATCGCTCAAGGATGGGGGGCCTGTGAGTAATACACGAGGGGAAGAAAATCAGGATGGGGCTGGGAGTTTGCATGTGCATGGGGACATCTTGCATGGTGATGGAATCAATACATAATGCAGTGAAGAAGAGTGTGGGGAAGTTTGGTGTGATGAGGATCTTGGGTCGTCAAGAAATTAGTTGGAGTATCATGGTGAGGCCAGTTTAACTCTTCCAGTGCAATTTGGTGATGGTACCGCCAATAATAGTTTGGTGACTAAAGGGATAATGGGTAGTGGTGAGGTTGATATGATGCAGGGCTTCTCTTCAGAACAGGAGGATGGGGAAATCCCTTTGGTGCTGGGAAAGGAAAAGGTCTATGATTCACATGTTGAGCCGTGTATAATATTTGAAATGTCGAAAGATCTTGCAGATACGATAGTGAAAAAATCTAAACGAGTGACTACCCGGTCTCAAAAGCTTAATCTATGATTGATAAAAAAAAAATTCTAGAATGTGAGGGGTATGGGCAGGTCAAGAAACAGGTTGAAGAGTTTAGTTAAAAAGAATGATGCTACATTGTTGCGATATCTAAGCCTTTTGCTGTGGAGGCTAGAATGTCTCTGCTTGGTAGTTTTTTGAATTTTAATCATTTTTATTCTAATGAAGTAGATGGGGGAAAGCTGTGGATTTTTGGGAGAGACAACAATGCTTTTGAGGTGGTGTGTCAATCAGCTCAAATGGTTACTTGGTAGTTTGTTTTGGAAAATACTAGGATCCTAGTTACTTTTGTGTATGCCAAATGCACTCAAGTTGAAAGACGTGATTTATGGAAGGATTTGGAAGAGGTTTAGATTACGGACCAACCTTGGATAGTATTGGAGGATTTTAATCTATTCGCAATGATACTGAGAGGAGAGCTGGCAACCCGAGACCTCTGGCTTCCATGTCTGAGTTCAATGATTGCTTAGATATTTGTGGTCTTATTGATTTATCTAGTGGAGGGCAGCATATGTCTTGGTGTAATGGCCATGAGGGGAGTTCTAGAAGCTGGGCGGAACTGGATAGAGTGGTAGTCAATAATGTTTTTTCAACTTAGTTCATTTTTTCGAGACTTGAATATTTACGGAGGAAAACCTCAGACCACTGCCCCATGGTGGTGCATTTTGAAAGGTCTTATGTGTCTTATGGTCCTTCCCCTTTTCTGTTTCAGAACATGTGGTGTTCACATGAGGGCTTCTTGAATTGTGTTGATGAGGCTTGGAATAGACCAGATTCATCTACTGGTCTCCTGAAGCTTGCTACAGACTTAAGCGGACAAAGTTGGCCTTAAGAGCTTGGAATAAAAATGGTTTTGGAAGGCTTGATGTTATTATAAAAGATCTGGATGAGAGATTGGAATCTATAGAACATCAACTTCAGCTTGGATATTCACAGGAGGTGGAAGCTGATTATCTGGTGACTAATATTGAGCTCCAGTTATGGGAAAGTAGAGAAGCAACAAGGTTGGGCCAAATTGCAAAAAAAAAAAGGTGGCTGGTTGAGGGGGACCAGAACTCCCATTTTTTCCATGCAGTGATTAATCAACGCCTCAATCAGGGACTTCTTTCTCGTATGACACTAGCGGATGGGAGGGTTTTGGAAAATGCTGAGGCAATTCACCTTGGTGCTACTGATTATTTTCGGGAGTTTCTTGCTGAAATTCCGAGAGTGGAGTAGGCGGATTTGACTTCGTTGATTGGCAATATTATTTCCGATGGTGAAAATGAGATGCTTTGTATGGTTCCATCTGAGGAAGAGGTAAAAGAAGCAGTTTTTTCCATTCCTAAACAAAGTAGTCGAGGGCCTAACAGCTTCGGATCTGCCTTCTATATTGCTTGTTGGGATATTGTTAAAAAGGATGTAATTGAGGCTGCTAGAGATTTTTGAGTGGGACACCACTGCCCAGGTTTTATTCCTCCTCTTTTATTGTTCTAATTCCTAAAGTGCAGGATCCATCGAGTTTTGATAAATTCCGTCCGATAAGTCTTTGCTCTGTAGCTTATAAGATTTTTTCGAAGATTCTTGTTAAAAGAATGACGCGAATTATTCCCAAATTGGTGTCTCCGAAACAAGGTGCTTTTGTGCCAGGGCGACGTATTTTTGAAAATATCACACTTGCTCAGGAAATGGTTCATTCCATCAATAAGAAAATTTTTGGTGGTAATATGATGGTAAAAATTGATATGGCGAAGTCTTATGATAGAGTTGATTGGGACTTTCTTATGGCGGTTCTTAAGGCTTTTGGCTTCTCCAACAAATTTTGTCAGTTAGTAGGAGAGTGTGTGAAGACCGCTTGGTTTTCAGTGATGATGAATGAGACTTTTAAAGGTTTTTTCCAACCAGCTCGGGGCTTACGGCAAGGTGATCCTTTATCCCCGTATTTATTCGTTGTGATGGAGGAAGTGTTGTCATGGCTGCTAAAGAAAAATTTTGAAGAAGGGAGGATTGGCAGATTCTATCACCCTATGGGGGCTCCTTTGATTTCACATTTATTGTATGCCGATGATCTTCTGATTTTTGTTAATGGTGGGAAAAGGTCTACTAAAAAACTTGTTGAGACGCTTGCAATTTATGAAGGATGGTCGGAGTAGTTGATTAGCAAAGAGAAGTCCGCACTTTTCCCGTCAAAACTTATAACTTTGTCCCAAAAACGTGTTTTGTTGAGACTAACGGGTTTCAGGGAGGGTAAATTTCCCGCAAACTATTTGGGTGCGCCCCTTGTTTCAGGGATAGTTACTACTAGAATTATTGAACCTCTAGTGGAGAAAGTAAGGAAAAAGGTGGCAGGGTGGAAGTTTAAATTACTTTCACAGGGGGGAAGGTTGATTTTGTTGAGACATGTACTCTCGAGCATGCCTATACATATACTTTTGGTAATCAATGTCCCTTTGGTTATCTTTAATCGTATTAACTCCATTTTGTCTTGTTTTTTTTGGGGAGAGGTTCATGGCATTAAAAAGATGAAATGGAAGGCTTGGTCGAAGTTGTGTAAACCTACGGCAGAGGGTGGTTTGGTTGTGAGGAATCTTATAGAGGTTCAACGCTCTCTGCAAATGAAATTTGCATGGAGAATCATGTCTACTACGAACTTGTAGACAGAGTTTTTTCGTGCAAAGTATTTGAAGGATGGCCATGTTTCCCTTGTGGCTGCCAGCTCCTCGGTATCTCGTTTTTGGAGATTCATTGTCTCAGTTTTACCTAAGGTTATTGATAATGTTCAAGTTTTGGTGCGAGGAGGTAATACGTCCTTTTGGTATGATAGGTGGCTCGCTTCGGGGCCTCTCTCTGTGCGAGTGGAGGAGATTGTTAATAGTAACCTTCATATTCTGGATTGTTGGCTTGGAAACTCTTGGGATACTGCACAGTTACTAGAACTAGTGGGTGAGGAAGCCACGATAGAAATTATACAGAGTACTCGAGCTGGAAAATCAGGGTCAGATGTGTTTGTATGGAAACCATCAAGTGATGGTAATTTAACAACTGCTAGTGAATGGGAAGTGATTCGTAGTAAAGGTGATCAACTTCAATGGAATGAGTGGATTTGGCATAATTTACTGTCGAAAAAAGTGTCCATCTGCGTCTGGAAGTCCTGCTTTAGATGTCTTCCAGTGGATGATCGGGTGAAGTCTAGAGGGGGGGCCTTAGCGTCTTCTTGTGACTGTTGCACACAAAAATCTTGGGAGTCACTTGATCATGTTTTATGTTCGGGAGAAGTGGCTACGCAGGTATGGGAACGAGCCAATATGGAGTTGGGGGTACCCTGTATGAGTTTGACGACGTGGTGGGCTAGAGTTTTGGCATGGTTTCGCTTTGCAAAGAAAGCCTCTGTAAAAGGGATCCTGATAGGTTTAATTCCTTGCTTGATTACTTGGAAACTGTGGTTGAGAAGATGTAAGGCAAGAATGGAAGGAGTGCAAGATAGTGCAACTCGAGTTTGGTGGTCTGTTAAGTACTAGATCCGTATTCTAGCTGAGAATATTAATTCTTCTAAGTCCCTATCTACGCAAGATGTGCAAATTTTGATGGATTTACAGATTCCTTGTTCGATTCAGACTATGCGAAAACAAAGACTAGTTACTTGGAAGAAGCCTCCTGCGGGTTGGCTGAAATTGAATTGCGATGGGAGCTGTCGTGGTAATTCGGGGAGCTCTGGGGGTGGGTTTGTGATTCGGGATGCGGTTGGTAATGTGCAGGGGGCCTTCTCAGCTCATTTTGGCCTAGGTACTAATAATGGGGCTAAGTTACAGGCTATTACAACAGGGCTTGTTCTGTGCAAGAGGCTTAACTACTTTAATGTTATTATTGAAAGTGATTCCAAGTTGGTTGTGGATTGGCTTCTTGGAGGTAGATGTACTTTGTGGTATCTATGGGACTTTTGGGAGGATTTACGCTCTGCTCTTGAGGGAATTAATTTTATGGTGGTTCACCAGTATCGGGAAGGTAACCATGCGGCGGATTTTCTTGCACGACAATGTGAGATGGGGACCAATCTTTGCTATGAGGGTAGCCATAATTTACCTCGGTTACTAAAAGGTATTATTCGTCTAGATAAGTTGGGTTTCCCCAACCTTAGGAGTTAATTTTTGGTTTTTTTTTTTTCTTGGGGTTATGTTTTGTTTGTTTCGGGTTTGCTGGCTTTGATTTTGGTTATTTTTGAGGGGTTTGTACGTTTCTTTTGATACTTGGTTTTGGGTATTTTTGCATATCTTGTAACCACAAGTGTCGATTTGTAACCACGGTATTCCTCTACCATAAATGAGGGCTTCTTAATAAAATTGGGACGGGGTCACTATTGGACAGATGATCTTTGGCTCTTAAAAAAAAATAAAAAAATAAAAAGTTTTTGTTCCTAATACAAAGTATTCAAAATCTCACTAATACTAACAAATTTATGATAAAAATGCATAAGCCTTTTTTTTGTTTTTTTAACGAATGGAGATCAGTACTGCAGGCGACCTCGTATATATTATAGAGAAATAGTACAAGATCTGTTCCAAGTATTTGCATACAAATTTCACTAAAAATAACTATTGAAACCGTAATACCAAAAATAACTATTCTTTTTTTTTTTTTAATTTTATTTTATAAAAAGGAGAACGACACCTCCAAAATTTTATTGGTCATCACTTTTGATGGAGGAAAACCTTCAAATAAACAACCAATACATCCGAACACAATAAACCAACCTAACCCAACAAACATAAAAACATAAAAAACCGAACAACTGAAAGAAAAAAAAAACACCCATATACACTTCTCATTCTTCGTCAAAAATAAGAAGTACCCAATTTATCAAATCTATACAATCCTCTCAGATTCCGTGGAAGCTGAAGAAAATCAATAAACACTTTATCCTCCCCCAACGCACCCCATTTTGCCAAAGTATCCGCAGCTTGATTTCCTTCTCTAAGCAAATGCTTAATAGAGAAGTCAAATCCATCCAATAAAAGCATCAACTGGTCCCAAAAATCTCAAAGATACCATACAGTACATTCTCTAGCCAAAATCCACAAAACAACAAATTTTCAAAAAATGGCCGAACCGCTGACAAATTTTCAACCCCTCTGTAACAGCTCGTAACTCTGCTTCATTATTAGAACAAGGGCCAAAATGTTTTGAAAAAACAAAAATTAAATTTCATTCATGAATTCGTAATAAACCATCCCCTCCTCTAGGACCTGGATTTCCAAAACTACTCCCATCCAAATTAAACCTCCTTGGACTTGGTTTTGACCAACGAACCACATGCACTTTTAAACACATTTTCTCTACAATCGGCACATCCATATTATGCAGCACATTTAAATCGTGGTCTGAAAGTTTATTAACAATAGAAATTCTATTGGAAACTACTCTAACACTGTACTTAATCGAGCCCCAGACCTCCATCAAAATTTCCAATATTCCTTCCATCATCGCTACACATCATCTCTGCCAAAGCCACCACACTACAATGCATGGAATTAAACCCATTAGCATACCTAGCTGAGACTGTCTAGCAGGTCTGTTAAACCACACTTGGACCCGTTCTCTCCAGCTCTGTTGTGGCAAAAATGAAATCCCCACCTCAACTGACACCTTCTTCCAAACTGCAGCTGCAAATTCTCCCTTGCACAAAACATGTTCCAAATATTCCTCATGACCCAGCCTACAACAATTGCAGCAAGAAACGATCGGAATCCCCAACCAACGAACTTGATCATCCACATTCAAGCAATTAAAAACAACTTTGCCTTTCCACATGCATAAAGAAATGTTTTTTTGGTAATAAATTATTCCACACCCACTTTGCCCATGAAAAATTCGGCATCTTCACTCTAATAACTATTCAAACTGTAAAAAATTCATATAACTATTTATCTTTCCAAGTTTTGTTTCTAAGTGTTGGTACAAAATTGAATTGAGGTTTGAAAAGGTTATCATGCTTAGTTTAAAACTGGGTTAATTAAGAGATGGTTTGAATGATGAAATGATTTTAAGTGGGAATTTAGCTATGACATGTCTTAAACATGATTTTATATGATTTATAATTGTCTTAAAATGATTATGAAGGTTTATATTGCATTTAGAAGCATGCCATGGTAGGTTTTGAATCCATTTTGTTTTGATCATCAAGCATGTATCGATTTTGAATATATTGGTGATTACGGATTTCTTAGCCATGATTAAGTGTTGGGATGAACTTGATTATACAAGACTTAGCCTTAATTATGTCATTAAAAATGTTAGTGATCATTTGTGATTAAATAAAATCTCATATGCATGCATTCATAGGGATCAATGGTTAAAAATACACTTAGGCATCAACTAGGATGCATGGCACTAGTTGGGACTGTTTGGAAAATTTTCACTTTGATTTTTGAAAATATAAGGGCATAGATGGTTTTATAATGCCAAAAATATGAAGTCCATGAAATTTGGTTAAATTTGAAGTTCGTTTGCAATTAGTGAAAATTTAGGGCATAAATGACAATTTTTGAATGTCTAGGGGTATTTTTGTAAATACCCAAATTTTGAAGCCTTTGTTTGAGAACCTTATCCATAGAAGTATTAATCCTAACTTAGTATGCACTTGATTTACACAACTACGGCGTTATTTCCAAATTACTCAAGAAGTTTGTAAGTTGGCCTCTAACTTACACCTTGATAGATTATTTATGAATTATTGATAAATGTTTCATTCATATTTCAATTATCATTTTGAGCATAAAATATCATGTTATATGATACATTGAGTGCATACTTACATGGCATGTGAGATTTTCACCATTTTTACATATTGCATATAATGTCATTTTCACATGTAAACTTGCTACATATGCACATGTTATGAAATACATTTTTCAAGTATAGCATGAAAATAATTTTTTTCACATTTCCAAAGACTAGGATGAGAAATTATCCTAGTGGAAATCCTTTGTCCACTCTGGAGTGTTTAAGAATGGAGTGGTAGTCCCTAGGTTGATGAAGAATAATCAACATGCTTCGGATGGTTTCTTTTTAAAGAACGTTGAAGCGAAATCAATATGTTATGACACCTAATGCTGGTGGGTGTACACGTTATGAATTCTATGGTGTTATGTTATATTACCAATGCATTGAGAACGAGTCTATAAACAATGTAGTTTCAACGTGAGTTGTACTACAGTCACCGACAGGTACTCACAGTGCATGTGGGAAACTGTGATGTTACCACACGTTATAATTATGAATTGCTAATAATGATGAAAGTTAATAATGAAAGTTATGATGAAGTTATATTGTAAAAAATGAAGGCAAAAATGTTTATTGAAGGAAAACCCGTGTCTCCATTTTTTTGAAATGTTGAGGAATCTGAATGGAAGACATGCATGCTGATTTTTTTTCTGCATTTTCTGCATTACATATTTATCATTTTTCATGCTTAATTTATCTTTGTGCATGTTGATTGTTTAACTTATTGAGATTTCGAGTACATCTCACTCATTGTGGGACCACTATCATTCCACTTGGAATGGTGGAAGTTGTGCTAGGTCTTGAGGAGATCGAGTTAGATGGAGCGCTGGATCCAACTAATTGAGGAGGAGCCGGACCTTGAGAAGAGATTGGATTTAATCTTGATATTATAGGCCAAGTCCTTCATGCTTTAGAATGTATGAAACAGATGATTTGACTTTAGATTATGCTACATTGGTATTTTAAACTTGATGATTACTGATGAAATTGAGATGTTTTTAGTTATTCTGGCATAAGTGATACTTTCACCTTTATTTCCACTACGATTATTGCATACTGCTAGTTGCATACTAGAAGACATTGCATATTAACTGTCATGTACGGAGGTATGTAATCTTGTATTGCATGTCTCTAAGCTCTAAGTCCCTGTTCCATCCCAAGTAAAGGTTGGGGATGTCACACTAAATCACTGAGGCAACACACGACGAAAACAACAATGACCAAATAACGATTTGGAAGGGAAACCCAAGAGAGAGAGAGATAGAACATAGAGTATGAGACAGTGTCGGAGGAACTTACCAGCGTGAAGAGAGGCCACCTACGGCGACGCCTTGACAGTGGCGATGCTCGACAGGGTGAAGGGAGGGAGTGATCTGTGAGAGAAAATTAGTGTGTGGGAATAGAAGTGGGTGCGTGTGAGAGTGAGAACAGAGTGTGAGTGAGAGAAAAGCTTACCTTCATTCATAATATTTTGGCGAGGGAAGCTTGACTACGACACGAGATCTGGGGAGGTGGAGGCGTGTGACACATAGCAACCACTGCTTCGAAGAGGGAGAGAGAGATGCAAAGAGTGTGAGAGAAAAGAGGAACTGCAAGGGAGGGGGATGATTGTCATTGCTTAGGCAGTGGAACTTGTCGGCGCCAAACCCTATAAATCGAACATAGAAGCGTACGACAAGAAATAAGAAGAAAATCGAGTGGAAAGGGAGGGAGGGAATTGTGGGAAGAGATTTGTGAGAGTTAGAGAGAGGCAAAAATGGAGTGAGGAAGAAAAACAGTTGTAAGAATCCGATTGTAGTGGAAAGGGATATTGATTCAAAAATATAAATTGAAATGAGGAACTGATTGGGCTAGAAAGCATCGGGGAGGTCAGAAAATTGGGGAGAAAATGTTGGGGAAGAAGGAACTGTGGGGGGAGGGGAGAAAGAGAGAGGAAAAACCAAAAAGAAGAAAAGAAAGAAAAAATCTACTTACTCAAAACTTTGTCGTTCTTTTCAGTGGGTTGGATTTTCGTCACGAGCCTGGGCCTTGATTGGGCCGGGTGTTACAAATCTTACATAGATAGCTGCACGGTGACACACTCAGGACAAATATCTTTACTATATCACTCATATGGAATTAAATTTTGAAAGATTGACTCTATGGAGTCTCCTATTTTCAAAAGCGTTCATTAGACCATTGTTGAACTTAATTTCAAACAAGTTATATTTTTCTACCTTTATAAAGTGAAGGATCGATAGTTTATGCACCAGAACAAGTATCATTTGTTTCTTCATTATGATTATTGGGGATAAAATGAGTGAGCATGAACTTTAAATCCCATCAAGAGCCCATGTAGGATTGAAGGCCCATTATGGAAGGGTGCAAAAGAGAGAGGGAGAAAGGGAGAGTTGTAGCTAATAAAGCTTGGTTGGAGGATAAGACATAAAGCAGGGAAAATGGACTTGAAATAGGGGAAAGAGGCAATGGAGAGAGGAGTTAGTTTGCTGGGGGACTAGGATCGACTTCTGGAGGAGAGAAAAGAACCAGAGAGTTCCAAGAACATTTTTCCTAGAGAACTTTATGAGAGTGAATGTAGAGAGTTCAGTAAGGATAAAGAGGTTTTATTCAACTATATTTATAGTGGATTTGAAACCAAAAATCGGTGGATGTAGGCCTTAGCGTTGAACCACTTAAATGGTTAATTGCTTCCTTTACTTTCAATCATTTTTCATTAAGAAACTCATGGATAAGTATACCAAGCACACCACCACTAAGCACCACCACATTAGAGAAGATGATCATTCGACTATACTGTTGTGGCAGAAAAATGCATCAACTATGGTAATCTAATGATATTGTAGGGGAAAGAAAGTTCACAAAGATAGGTTTGATCCTCAGCTTTTTTTTGGGTGTATATGGTATAGAATGAATCTAAAATATTTTATATATCTCTGTGCAAGTATCTTATTAGATTACTAAGTAAATCTACTTTTGATCATACTATTTTACTTGGTTAGAAAGAAAAAACTTTTTAGGATGAATTCTTCCATTTTCAAATAAGGAGTCTCAAGCACGTGCCTTTTTACATTATTATTCAATGACTAATGGTGAACAGCTCAACAGAAGATCTAGCGAGAGACCCGTCATTCATTTAATTCTCATGATCTTATTATTTGATAGTATATTACATTAACTACGAGAACAACAAGATTGATTAAGACAATACATGAAAATCTAATTAATAATGGTAAATGTGGTTTGTGTAATTGTAAGCAAAAGCAATAAGACTGCCGCAAGAAATGAAAGAAGTGCCCAAGGACTGTTGAAATAATTGTGCCTTAATTTTGCCATCCATAAATTCCGACGTCTACTGCAATGCTTATTCAAATCCTCGGTAGTTTTAGCATAAATGGAAAGTCTGGCTGGAAGAAGGACATTGTGACCAAGCTTGTTAACCATGGTGGAAGTAACTTCATCATCGCCTAAAAGGTTTTCGATAATTCCTTTTCGACGGAGAAATTCAACATCTTTTGAAGAGTTGATGAGATCATCCAGGAAGCACATATAGTCGGTGGCATAATGCGAATCGTTGTCTTGACTATATTGCTCGTATGCAATTAGATTTCGTAATTTAGTCTCTGTATTATCATCTATTGTCAATGGCGAAATCTCCAATAACCCATTGTTGAACTTTATGCCTTCTTGAATGTTACCTCTCTCTGCCTTCTTGAATTTAACTCCAGCCTCATGAAGCTCAGTTGCACTATGTAGTAACGTCCAATCTCCAATCTCTGCCCCCTCACTGAGTCCAGCCTCTTGATGTGAAAAGCTGCCAGCTTTATGCATTAGATCAAGTAGATGCGTGAACTCTCTATTTTGTAATCTGTCATGTACTACCCAGCTTGGATCACTTGGACTAGTGAAAGTCCGTTGAAATAGACTTGATTCAGAGAGAACACTGAAGGCACGATAAACAAGTGTCTGCTCAGGACCAACGATTTCTCCTGATCCACGACTCATGTCAAACAATATAGTAAGAACGAAGAATGGAAGTTGATTTTCAAATAACAGTAAATCACGCACTATGCTAAAATACATCCAATCCATATGGAAGATTGGATCACGCCCATCTCTTAGATCTTGATTCCCCTGCTTGCGGAACAACTCAATGATGAAAGAACCATCAAGTAACATCATTTCTACAAACTCATCTTTGGTCTGGCTAATGCATTCTGCATAACATTTACGAGCTCTCCCTTCTAGTTCACTCAAGGCCATGACATATGTCTCTACACTGTTTCCATTTATCCTTTGAAGCATTTGCTGTAGATACCGCAATTTATGCTCTTCCATAAGTCCAAGGCCATCCTTGCCATGGTTATATGGACCGATGGCAAGCAACAAGGGTTCATAAGCCTTGTTATTTACGTTTCGTAAATGGCGATGCAATTTGAATATACAACACTCAGGAGCAATTGGAGTCAAGCCAGCGAGCTTTCTATTAATACGATTGGAGAGAGTAGGACTCATATTCCAGAGAAATAGCACAAATATTTGTTCCAAGCAGCACGTTCTCACCAGTTTAAACAATTGTCTGATAAAAAATAAAAAAGAAAAAACTTTGTATCTATTAGTATAAGGTTTCCACTAAAATAGATCAGAGAATTATGTTATACTGTAAAGCAGATTCTTTTTATAATGAGATTAATACAACCACTCTTTGTTTTAATAGAATAATAATCAATGTGCTCGAGCAAAAAATCATGCATAAATTGTTGGGTGGTATTTCTTGTAATAAGCCCATGAAGGGAAAATACTGTTTTATGGGCGTATAGGCCAAGTGGGAGAATGTAAGAATTATATTAAAACTCAATGTCCAATAAATCCATATCTTTATGGGTTTATACTAGTTGAAATACATCTCCTAATGAAAGAGTTATATTGTTATAGCGTGATACAAATACCTCTAAATTTCATGATGACCAGATGCCTATTTAAACATTGAGAGGGTTAAGGGTTCTCATTTATAACATAATTGTGTCTCTAGCCATCAAAAGATATTCGGGGGTAACGTTGTTAGGGTGATTACTCTCTCATCGTCAGGTTAGATTCTCTATCAAACTGTAAACACAGCCATATATTTTCTAACTGTTATTATTTATTATCATGGATCATCAAAAATCGAAAATTCAATATTAATATTTCATGTTAAACAGAAGCCACACCAAATATTGACACAAATCAAAGGATCAAGCTGTAAAGATGCAGCACAATAACAAGCCTGAAATCAAGACTCAACGGCATGCTCCAAACCAGCCTTTGTAAATCAAGATCAACGTGTTGTGAAGTCAACTGTTAGTGTTCTATTATATATCCTGATTAAAGTGCTATTTCTAAGTTTACCAATTTTTTAATAAAATAATTTTGATTAATTTGATGTCAAAAACTTCTTCAAGCCCAACGGTAAAGTCATGACATTGTAAATTATTTTGCCTTTCATTAGGCTTCGCAGTTCAGATTAAATGCTGATTCATGGCATTCCGCGTTAGTTACCTATATTTTTTACTGTCCGAAAACAGGAAAAATGGACCAATTGTTTTAGCATGTTCTAGGAGAAAAAATCACAGAAGAAAGCAAAAAACAGAAAGAAAGACACGTAAAACACCTTTTTGTTTGGACTTACTTGCTTAGTGATTCGAGGTAGAACGTCCCCCCTGCAGATTGCTTCTTCCCCTTTACTGAATAGAGGCTCGAGATAAGATACATATATACTGCGCGCAGAGACTTTAGCAATCCAAGCATTGACTTTAGACACGTGGACAAGTGGTTATTTTGTAAACCCAAAACATTGAAGTTAATTTATCATGAATGTATATAATATTGTCTGAAACGCAATTAATCGTGACTAGTGTTGACAAGTGGGTATATTAATCACCTTAATCAAGACTTAAGCCCATGGATTCCACGGCAAGACTTGCATGGTCATAATTTGAATTAATTAACTATATGTGGAATAATATGATCATAAATCCAATTGGGCTCCACCATGTGATCACTTGTGCAGATCTGTCATCTTAATCATTTGAGTTAATTAACTCAGTATTTTTTTATTACATTTAAACGTAGCCTAAATATCTTCTCAAAACCTAACTCCAAAATACATTGGAAACAAATTAGCTGGCCGTGTTTGTATGTATATGTATGCGTGGTTCATGCATAAAACTGGGACAACATCGGATGATCGGATATAATAATGGCCTAGCTTTATGTTGATTAAATATGTACTGCATTATTTCAACGGGTTTGTTTTTATTTTTATTTTTATTGGGAGAGAAGGGTGGAACCCAAGACTTCTATTTTGGAGGTTTATGTGGCATTTCAACATGATTGTTGATTAAATATGTACTGCATTATTTCAACATGATTTCACATTAATAGGTGTAGACTGTGTAGTATTCATGACTTGGTGTGAAATAAAGTTTGTTTTTATTTCATATTATTTTGTCAAGTGAAAAAAAATGGTTATAATATCTCAGATTTTGCATTAAACAGTTACGTACTGTCAAATTTGCTTGAAACGGAGAGAATTTTTATCCTGATTTCTGAGTTTATTTTTATAAAAAATTCTGATTAATCACTTCGGTCCTTTTTTATTTATTTTGCTAACGAATCTAATACATATTAACCAATCAAAAGTAGACACGTGTCTCCCAATAACATGTCAATCAACTTATTGAAGAAACACACTACAAAGTTTGAATTAAATTCCAAAATCTTAAAAAATATTAATAAATTCGAAAATTAAAAAAATAAAAGAGAACAGGAAGTCATGATAGGCAATAGCAGAGGCCCAAAGTTCGATCTTTCGGTCTGTCTCAATAGATGTTTGGAATTATAATCGAAAATATAACTTATAGCTTAATTTAGAGTATATAACTTATAGCTTAAATTATAAGTTCTACTATTAAAAATTTATTTAGTGTCTACTAACTATATGTTTAAAACACTTTCAAATATGTTACATTTGTTTGGAAACAAATTAATAAATTATTTTTCGAGGTAGAAATGACGATTATTTTATTTCTCAAAGATTATGATCAAATCGTTGAAAGTTTGAAAATTATAATTTTCAACTTACATGGGTAGTTTCGTCCATTGATAACATTTTTTAAAATTTGAATTACGTTCTGTATTATCCGAAAAGCATCAAAATGATTAGATAAAAGGCTGGTTGAAATTTTGGAATTAAAAAGTGTTATATGTTGAATTATGTTTGAAAAGAAGATATTCAAGAATACTTGAAAAGGAAAATGCTAGATACCCCGCTAGGGGCTCTCGCTGGGATCTAGTATATTTTTTTATGTGTTTTTTAAAGTTTTTTTTTTAATATAATTTTTTAAAATAATTTAAAATATTTTAAAAAATAAAAAAATTCACAATATTATTAAAAAATATTTTCTTAATTATAAAGTAAAGTAAAAAATTATAAAATAATATTTTTTTATTTTACTTAGTGATTAAGGAAGTATTTTTTAATAATTTTTTTTTTTTACTTTCTGATTAAGGAAGTATTTTTTTATGATGTTCTAAATTTATTTTATTTTATTAAAATATTTATAAGTGTTAAAAAAATCTATGTAAAAAATGACTTAAAAAAAACACATAAAAAAACACATACACTTAAACACGTGGTTACCAATTGAGCATGCTACGTCTAGCCGGAAGGGGGAGCGGAAGTGAAGAGTGGGGGCTATAGCACTGCTCTACTTGAAAATACCTAAAAACAGTTATTTTCTCAAATGAGTCCTAAATTAACCAAGAATAGAGAACGTACGTTGACTTTAGACATAGACAAAGACCCTACTAGGTCAAGTAATTAAGCACCGTGCATTGATGCCTCCGCAAGTGGGTACTCTTGCTTTTCTTTTCTTTTCTTTTTTATCTTTTATTTTATTTATTTATTTTTTTTTTAAAGAGTTAGGGTCATCTGTCCAAAAGTAACCTCTCCCCAATTTTATTAATAACCCTCACTTGTGGTGGAGGAAAATCGTGGTTACAAAACAAGCATCTGGGGTACAAAAGAAAACCCAGCATGCAGAAAAAAAAAAAGCTAGAAAAATAAAAAACCAAAGAAAAACAACAAACACACAAAATTAACTAAATCGAAGCGAAGGCAATATATATATGTATAAATAATATGGTCTGAAATCCAATTGGATTCCATTGAGTCACTTGTGTAGACAAGTATATATATTGTTAAGCAAGACGTTCAGAAAGAGGCCTAAAGCGAAATCCCAAGTATCAGGAAGCTGGAGGCTAGACGTGAAAGACGTGAAGATCTTGCATGCATGCAGCGTGGATTGGGTCATTAGTAGTTAGAGAGTTTTAAGTTTGATGTTTATTTTTCTATTGCATGTTTGTTTCCGTTAGTACGTGTGTTATGCTTTCTATTACTACATGTGTTTTTGTTTCGGTTACTGGTTGATAGTAGTCTTATGTTGTTCTTTATTTTTGGCATTATGTACGTGGTTTTGCTATTTAAGTAGCCAAGAATTATCAATGAAATCATTAGGCAAGTTTATCCAAATTGTGGTACATTCTCACCCGAAGCGTAGAAGGTTCCCATGGCAGCATACCATCTGGAAGGGGAGGCCAACCAGTGGTGGCAGTGAATTCGCAGAACATTACAAGAAGAGGGACACGTGATTTCATGGGAGAAATTCGAAGAGGAACTATGGGCTCGCTTCGAGCCATCAGAGTGTGAAGACTTCAACGAAGCTCTCTCACGGGTCAGGCAGCTAGGGACATTAAGGGACTATCAGCGCGAGTTTGAGAAGCTTGGCAACAGAGTTCGAGGATGGACGCAAAAGGCATTAGTGGGGACATTCATGGACGCCTTGAAGGCTGAAATTACAGATGGGATTCGGATGTTTAAACCGCAATCCCTCAAGGATGCCATTAACTTGGCATGGATGAGATATGATCAACTCACACGGCAGCGGAAGTTTGTGCGACCACCGCCTGCAAGAGCTCCTCTAGCTCCTCTAGCCCAAAGTTCGATCTTTCGGTCTGTCGAAGTACATGTTTGAGATTATAGTAAAAAATATAACTTATAGCTTAATTTTGAGTATATAACTTATAGCTTAAATTATAAGTTCTACTGTTAAAAATTTATTTATTGTTTGCTAACTATATGCTTAAAGTACTTTCAAACATATTACATTTGTTTGGAAACAAATTAATAAATTATTTTCCGACGTAGAAATGACGATTATTTTATTTTTTAAAGATTATGATCAAATTTTTGAAAGTTAGAAAATTGTAATTATCTTAAAGTTGTATGAATAGTTTCCTCCATTGATAATTTTTTTAAAACTTGAATTACGTTACGCAATATCCGAAAAAAACACAAATGAGGAAAAACATCAAAATGATTATATAAAAAATTAAAAATTTGAAATTAAAAAGTGTTATATGTTTGAATGATGTTTGAAAAGAAGATATTTGAGAATACTTGAAGATACCTAAAAACAATTATTTTATCAAACGAGTCATAAATTAACCAAGTATAGAGAACGTACGTTGACTTTAGACATAGGCAAAGAGTACTCTACTTGGTCAAGTAATTAAGCACCGTGCTTTAATTGATGCCTCCGCAAGTGGGTACTCTTGCACATTATGCCAACTTACTCGTCCTATATAGAGAAAAGATATTTATAATTGTAAATTATATAATCGTCGTGTAATCGTTTTGAAAAAAATAAATAAAATATACGATCTACATGAAAAAAATTAATTTTTTAATAGTGGATCTCACTCTTTTTCAAAATAATTATGCATCGTTTACTCACTTCACGATTGTGTGTAGAATTACTCTACTATATATATATATGAATAAAGCTGGTCTGCCGCCCATAGTGTACCGCCCAAGTGTACCGCTTGGGCAATTTTTTTTTTTTTTTTACGTAGTGATTAAGGAAGTGATTTTAGATGTATTGATGTATTTTTTTTATTTTTTAAATGTNGCCCAGCGGTAAACGCTGGGCGGCAGAGTAGCGTGGTCCATATATATATATATGTAGAAATAATATGGTCTGAAATCCAATTGGATTCCGATCCATCGAGTCACTTGTGCATGTAGACAAGTAGATATATTTTGTCACCTTAATCGTCTTGAGTTAAGTAACTACTATAGAATATTTAATATTGATTGACCCCGAGTGACTTGTGTAGACAAGTCGTTATATTTTCTAAACCTTAAACATTTGATTTAATTTATCACAAATATATATAATACGGTCTGAAACGCAATCAATCGTGGCTAGTGTTGACGAGTGGGTACGTATATGTTGTCATCTTAATCATGATCGATCTAAGTTAATTAACGTACTATATATATATATATATATATAGTCTTAAGCCCAATTGGATTCCACGGCAAGATCACTTGGTCATAATTTGAATTAATTAACTATATATGGAATAATATGATCATAAATCCAATTGGGCTCCACCATGTGACAACTTGTGCAGACAAGGTCGATATACTCTGGAAGATGACATGAGATCTGTCATCTTAATCGTTTGAGTTAATTAACTCAACAGTACAGTAATATGGTCTGAGACCCAATTGGGTTCTGCCGATCCAGTGACTAATTGAATAGACAAGTGGGTATATTTTGTAACCATGAATAATATATCCACTTGAACTCACTTCAAACTTCAAACATCCTTTTCAAAACCTAATTCTAAAATACATTGGAATCAAATTAGCTGGCCATGTAATTTGTATGTATACGCGTGAGTGGTCCAAGCATAAAACTGGGGCGACGTCGGATGATAAGATATAATAATGGCTTAGCTTTATGTTTATTAAATTATATTCACTGCATTATTTTAACAGGATTGCAAGTAAGAATGTTCGCTTTTTACCTTTTAACTGCCTTTTTCTTGAAATATTTTTTGAAGAGTAGCACTTTAAAAAAATTATTATTTATTTTTTCCTTTTAAGAGTACTAAAAAAAACCACAAATCTCACTGAAAAAATTAATTTTAAAAAGTTAAAATTCAACAAATTTAAAAAATGAAAATTAGCAAGAGAGCGGGAGGAAGATCAAGAAGTGGAATGCAATACGAGAGATAGGGAATCATGGAAAGATAAAACCAAATGTTATTGGAGACTCCAGAACTATCGATTTTCAAGATTTTTCAGTTGAAACAATGCCCGGAAAAGAAATATTTGATGTTTGTCTAGAAAGTGCACTATGAGGGAGGTCTTTCCCAGTATCAGGCCAAACCACACAGCCCCAGCCCCTGAGACACCGATGGTTCTAAGGCTAGCCCAGCAGAAGGAAGGCGTTATGAAAGGATAGGATGAGCCAAACCGAGAAGGGCAAGGTTAGCCCAAGAAGCCCAAAGAGGAGCAGCAAAGTCAGACGCGCAAAACGTGAATCCTTGACTCAGAAGGCTTGACACCACTACTGGCTAACAATCCACATACATAGTGTCAAGGACAACCCTGGTCCCTTGATACCGATGGCTGGACAGACCTGGAAGATGGGCGCGCCAGGCTGAGGCCACGTCGCATTTAATGATGGACGGGGACGGACACGCCACGATGTGAACTCTGGATTGTCAGTGGTTGCCACTATAGGGCATGGATGACCTGTCGTGTGGCAGAAAGTGGGGAGAAGGCACGACTTGAGTACGGAGCAACATCGCCACGATCGGTTTGCTAGGAGACCACTCTGACCAGGTATATATACCCCCACGCTAGGGTAGAAAACTCTCTAAGCACTTTCATTAGAACTCTTTTAAAGCATAGACTGAGAACCTAAAGTTGACTTAGGCATTGAGGTGTTTCTCACCACCCCGAACCCTCATTTCTTCATATTTGCAAGATTAGATCAACCATCGAGGAGTTGCTCGGACTGCAAAACACGATATAAACATGCACATCAAGAAAAAGCTTAAAATTCCATGAATTAAAGGTTCTATAATTTGGGATTACGTAGCCAAACCCAAATGACGTCTTTAGGCCGCAGCAAATTATTGAGAAACAAGAACATAACCCACTAGAAAATTAAGAATTTGCTTAACGCGACTCTATACATGAAGGGACAAGCAAGCAATGGCTTTTTTCTGATAGTTACCATTAAGTTCAATTAATTTATAATATTGATCGCTCATTAATATTATTTTAAAATACAAATTCGTATACGACTTGATCAGTCTTTCTTTAATAGCTACCATTAAGTTTTGATGTGGTCCTTATAATATAAAATATATATTTAATAAAATATTATATTTATTGATAATATATAAAGATACTTACAAAATATTGTATCTCTTGATGATACTGTTATAATTAGAGATTGAATGGTCCCTAACCTAACGTGTGTTTTAAGCCTATATAATCCATCTACGAGGGCTTGTAGTTGTAGATCAGATGGATAATTTAAGAAATTTCTTTTAAAATCTAAGTGACTTTTACATGATTCATGTTCAGATAATTTGTTACCTCTATTAAAAAAATTAAGTTAAATTAAAGAATTATCTCCGACGGAAAGCCACAATAAATTGGTGCAGCTCACTCCATGATGCAAATCTGCGTGAATACAAGCCCAGATTGTACGAGCAGTCGAATTTGGTGTCTTTTAAACATAAAGAGGAAAAACATATAGGCATATGGGTCAAAGGCCGCTCCCATGACCCAAGTAAGTTTGACAGGCCTAGCTAAATCATCGTATGTAATTGTTTGACAGGCCTTTGAAAAAATTGAGATTTATTATTAAAAAATATATATTTTTATTTAGATCCTAGATTTAAGACTGAAAATATTATTTCTCAAAAAATAATTAACTTTGCTTGTCGTTGTCTTCGTTAAAGAGTAGTTTCTTTGAGCATAATTTGCACAACTAAAATTGACACAATAAAAAGTACTCCTTGATTCTTCATTTCATTCTTCAAATTCAAGAAGCCCCAAATTGTATGACACATATGGAGGGAAAATGCTGTATTGGAGAGAGAAAAAAAAAGGGAGTTTTCTTTTAATAACTTAGTTAAGAGTTAAGACACCACATTCTTACCTTTGAATTCATGGCGCGCTATTTTAAGCAAAATATCGCAGTTACCCCCCGCTTTGAACTCCGACCCTTATGCAACGGCATCCTCTCCCTCTCTGATCTCAATCTCAACCCACACCACACAAACAAAACCCAAAATCCAAACTCCATTTTCCTCTTTTGATTCCAAAAGTTTGAATTCATCATGTCCAATTCCAGCAATAACTTTGGAGCTTAATTCCATGCACGTAGTAAAGATTTTGGCAAACAAGCAGGTACGTACCTTTCTCACTGTTCTCTTTCTTTAACGAGTAGTCCAGTTTTGTATTTTTTTCAGTACCTTCTTGGTGAATTTTTCTTTTGTCATTGCTTAATTTATGATATTGCATGATTGGGTTCTCTGGTTATTCCATTTTCTATGCTTCGATCATTAGTGTTATGGATATTCTTTCACATTTGATCTTTCAAGTTCAATTATGGAAATAAGTCCTCTGTTGCGGTTTGATTGTCTGAGAAATTAGTGAGGGTGGGGTGGTCATGCATGTTGCTGATGTTAACCACCATGTTGCAATTACACTAGACAAGAAGAAGAAATCTGCCACTCAAGACCAAGCCGGCACTGCTGTAATAACCGGATGTACTAATTATGACATAGTCAAGAATTAAGGGTGAAGATTGTGCAATTTTCATTTATTGTCTTGATATTAGAATCATGTATTTATTTAGCCGTTACATTACAAAGATGTATATATAAGGATATGTAAATATGAAATGATATACTGCCTTTCTTCCAATTCTTCTCCATATTGTTATTGTTTTACATGGTATCCAAAGCCACAAAGGCTAACACTGCTATCCATCATGTAAGATATATCCTTTGTTGCTTTCTCTCTCATTCCTAATCTCACTCAACCCATTTCCATTAAACTAGACAAGAACAACTACCTATTATGGGTTTCACAATTCCTACTAGTGTTAAGAACCCACGATCTTCTAGGAATCATAGAGGGATCTAAGCCATGTCCTACACAATTTCTTCCTACCCAAGAAGGGCCTGCACCCACTTTGAATCCAGCCTGTGTTCTCTTGAATAAAAAGGATCAGTTCCTTCTGAGTTGGATCAATTCAACTCTAATTGAGAGGGTTCTTTCCACTGCATTTGGACTCAACACCTCATGCCAAGTATGGCTTTCCTTGGCCTCTCGGTTTGCCTCTCACTCTAGATCTCAAGTTACTCATCTAAAGAGACAACTTTAGACACTCAAATAGGATTCTCAGTCCTGCACTCAATATCTTCAATTAGCCAAATCTTGGGTAGATTAGCTTGCAGCTATTGGCAAATCTATGGATGATGAAGATTTGATTTCCTTCATTATTAGTGGCCTATACCCATCATACACCCCTTTTGTTAATTCTTTTTCTTTTACCACTCGTACCAATCCAATGACTTTTGATGACTTTCAAGTTGAATTACTTAACCGTAAAATTCTGCTTGAATCTCAAAGTTTTTTATACCACCCAAAACTAGTACATTTTTTCTCTTTAGCAACAAAGGCAACAAGAACTTCAATCGTGGCAAATTTAGACAAAATACTAGTTCAAAATCTTTCTCTTAAAAGTAATCAACCCAGAAGCTTTCTCACAACACTCATAGTCAAGACTCTAAAGTCAAATCTATCTCCATATTTCAAAACAATAATCGTACCCCTTGTTAGATCTATGGCAAAACTAACCATCAAACTCTTAAATATTTTCACAGAATTGATTACTCTTTTCAAGTAAGACACCATCCTCACCAGCTAGCTGCCATGGTTGTCCAAACAAATGCTCAGTTTGAAGAAACTAATTCTTGGTTTGCAAACAGTGTAGCAAACCAGCATGTCACTACTTCACTTGAAAATCTGACCTTACAACATCCTTTCCAAGGCAATGACTCGATAGCTGTGGGCAATGGTTCTAATCTCAACATTGCACATATTGGTTCTGCTACTCTTCAAATCAATGGTTCATCCTTTAACTTACAACACATACTACATTGCCCAAAAGCATCTACAAATCTACTTTCCATACAACGGTTTTGTACAGATAATTCTTGCTATTTTTTGCTCACATCTCATCATTCTTTTGTTAAGGACATTGCAATAGGGAAGATCCTACTACAAGGAAGGAGTGAGAATGGACTCTATCCGACCCACCTGGGAAGAATCCCCAAAAAATAAGACAAGCCAAATCACTGCTCTGCTTGGCATCAAGACCTCTACTTTAGTTTGATACCTTACATTAGGTCATCCTCATCTTAACCATGAGATTCTGCTTGAATCTCAACGAAAAAGTATACCACCTGAATCGTCAGTATTGCCACCCGCTTGAGTCGTCAATGCCACATCATTCCCCCATTGAGATGAAAAAAGGACGAGATTGTCTTGCTATATTAACAAAGACATAAATCCTAACCGTTCATTCGAATCTCGATTTTCAAACATTACAAAACTTAAACAGAATCAATCAAGGCGAGACATATATAGAAATGTAACAGAGGAAACACACACCATAACCCAAGGGTTTTGAAGATTTGAGCCATTCTCATGTACTCACTATAATGAAAGCATTTTCATCGACACTTCTTCGCTACTCAAAGAGTTGGTCACAGGCGGAGGTAGTGTTGCAACCATAATGTTAGAGTCCCTTCGATTATTTTGTTGGAAAGCTTCAAGGTTCACAATAGATCCATCAGGATTTGAGAGATAGAGTGAGATTTGAGAGAGGAGACCGAGAGAGGTGGGAGTGGGGGTGGCAACGCGGCGTGAGGCTATTAGAAGATGATAGGTGGGAGTGGGGACGACCGGCGGCGTGAGAGAAGGGGCTGAGAGAGTGAGGTGGGAGGATGGGAGAGAGGGCGACGTGATGAGGAGAGAGTGAGACTGTGAAGAGTGAGGTTTGAGAGATAGGGTATTTTGGTTTTTAGGAATGAATGGGGTATAATTGTAATTTTGAATAAAAATCTTACCGATCAAAACGGGTTGATTTCGTGTCAAGTGGGTTAACTTATGTATAAATCGTGTCTTAACGGGTTAACATGTATTGACCCAAACCCATTAACATCAAACCCAAACCCACTAATTTCGTGTCGTGTTCGTGTTGGGTTATCAGGTCATGTCAAATATTTCCACCCCTATCCTTATCGTCGCCCCCAGCCAATATCTCTCTCTCTCTCTCTCTGTGGGTTTGTTGTGAACTTGTTTTCTAGATGAAAAGTTTTTCGCCAATTTCCATTCACCATGGTCGGGCAATGGGCCCCTAAGGCTAACGACCGTGGGGTCCAATCCCCCCCCCCTCCTAAGGGCGGTGCCATGGCTCGAGGGCCAAAACTGCCCCTGCCCATGCAGGGCTATGGGTAGCAACCCTAATAACTAGGAGACATGCACAGTCTAGACAAAATACATGTGAGTTAAGAAAAGTGATTCTATATATTTGGTGAATACCCTACATGTTAAAATACATGTTAAAATAAGTCTTGATATACTAGGACTCTACAAATAATTTCCCTACAAAAACTTCTATTTGTTTTCTTTTCCCTCACTTAATTCCTTCATACTAATTAACCACATTTACACTTTTATTTATAGAACATTAAAAGGTTATAATATTATTAAAAGCAAGCCACTAAGGTCTAGCCAAGTCAAGTCGCCAACCACCACTATAAGTCTATGTTATAAAAGTCATTCGTTATTTATGTAGGGGAAAATTCTACAAACTAGCTAGCTATGACAAGGAAGTTTTGTCATTATACATTCAATTGTTGGTTGTTTCGATATTTAGGGTTGACCCATAGTCTATGGTCAAGTTGCGACCCCTGAATGCGCAAAGGCGTCCTTAGGGTGATCTCGAGTTCATAGGGGGTGGAGACCATGGGGTCGATCCATGGGTTTTCCTTCCTTTTGCCCTACTTCTATGACTATCCCCCATCTTTTGGGACAAGTGCTAATTCTCATACAATATGAAGAATCAAGCATGTGTAGTACGTGTTACCTCCACATTATTATTCAATAAAGATGGTTTGACCCCACAAGCTCTAATAGATTAGGTATTGACTTTATCATATTTTTTGTATCCCTAAATTTCTTTGCATTCTTGAGTTCGATTTGAGACTCTTTAAGCTCTGTGCCATGAGGAATTAAGTCCAGTTTTCAATCTCATTCAGACAATAGGTGCATAAATTTCTCTACCATCTTGAATATGGCTCGACAAAGTTTTGACTTGTTGCCTTCATTCCTATTTAGACGAAGTTGAACCTAGAATTTATGTAACTCCTCAAATTCAATTCTAGCCCTGTGAAATGTCATGGGATTAGGTATTAACTTCCAATGGTTATTCTCCATAAATTTATTTGACATGTTGAATTCAACTCCAACCTCATGAAGCTCCATTGCATACAGTATTGAGTTCTAGTCTTGGTGGTATAATAACCAAATTAATTTCAATGCAAACAAAAATAGAAGAATCACTTTTCTTTGCCACCACTTTTGATACTGAAGACAAGAAAATCCTACTTCACATGACCAACCTTCTTGCAAAAGTAATAGGTAGAAACCTTATCGTATGTTTGTTGCACAATTGCGTGTGAAGTCCTAGCATTCACAGTTGCCTTAGCTTTATTATTCCTCTTTCTTTTCTTAGGGTGCGAATTTCCACGAGAAAAAGTTGCAGTTGAGCACTTTCTGTCCTTTCTTGTTTCAGCCTATCTTTCTCTTGCACACATTGTGCAATGAACTCATTAAGAGTCCATTTATCCCTTTGAGTATTATAATTATCTTAAAGGGACCAAATTGTGTAGGAAGAGAAATTCGAATGAGATGTACTAGAATTTCATCAGAAAATTCTAACTTTAGTGCTCTCAATCAAATAACAAGATTTGACATTTCCATAATGTACTCCCTTATGATTCCTTTGTCATTATACCACATTAGACAAGTTCGCTAAGAAGTGTACATGTCTCTACCTTTTCTGATGCAACATATCAGTCTACTATTTTGCTCAAGTACTTCTTGGCATTTTTCTCTTCAAGCATTACACCTCGAATAGAATTAATAATAGAATGCTTCATTGTCATATAACTCATACGATTAGAGTGCTCTCATAAGCTGTCCTTTAATCAGCAAAACTCTGATTAGTAGGCTTGGGAGGCTCATCAACTCTAAGCAAATAGTTCAGATCCATACACCCATGAACAATAGTAACATGCTCTTGCCATTTGGTAAACTTGGATCTATTAAGAGTTGGAATGTTATTCAAATTGGCAGATATCAAGGATGTATTCACTATAAGAAAACAAAAGAAACTCATAATAAATAAATAAATATTCCATAAATTTTAATGTATTGATAAGGATAAAAAACCATAATTATCATCATGCAAGCTTTAATCTAATTAAACAACAAGATCAATGACAAAACATGACATAAATTAAAATTAAAATTCTATGGTTTCACAAAAGTGGAGCCTTATGAGATACTTATTGCATCATTGCAATCAGATCTTTGGACAATAATTACAGCATGCAGGTGACCTTCTCTGAATTAGGCCTCATTTGGATGTTGTATCTCATCTCATCTAATCCTATTTCCTTCCCAAATATCACTGAAACACAAATATTTCTCAATTTCAAATCTTTAACTTTTTTGTCTAATCATTATGTAATCATTACAACTTTTCCAAACTTTTAAACAAAACGCAAAAAATAATTCAATGGTGGGAGTTCCGTATCAAACAATGGTGGGAGTTCTTCAGTATTTAACTCTCACAAGACTAGATTTATCTTACAGTGTGAATCAGTTGTGTCAGTTTGTACACTGCTCAAGAACCACTCATGTTATAGCTACCAAGAGAGTATTATGATACCTCAAAGGTACATTGCACTTTGGTATTCAATTCAGCAAAGGATCTCTCCAACTCAATATCTTCTATGACTCAAACTGGGTAGGAAGTCTAGATGATCGAAAGTCCACTTCATGTTACTGCGTCTATATTGGCTCATGTTTAATCTCTTAGGCTGCTAAGAAGTAACCAATTGTAGCCAGACCTAGCACTAAAGTCAAATACAGATCCATGACCCTTACAGTAGCTGAATTTTATTAGTTGAGAATGTTGTTTAAAGAACTTCACATACCCCTGACCACAGCTCCTTGTCTTTGGGTTGACAATATTAATGCCTTATCACTCTCTTCCAATCCAGTATTTCATGACTGGACTAAGCAAATCGAGGTGGATTACCATTTTATCTGTGAGAATGTATTCAACAAAGACATCCAAGCTAGATACATTTCAACTGCTGCACAACCCTCTAATATCTTCAATGAAGGTCTCTCCTCCTTTTGCTTTCAGTTACTTCATGACAAGCTGATGGTTCGTGACCTTCCCATCACCCTGAAGGGGGTTGTTAGAGATAGTGATCAAGATCAAACTACCTTTGAGATTATTGCTGACCCCACATACTCATCAGATAAACAAAATGATTCAAGTCCAAATGAAGATAACACTGATATGTACTCTATTGAAGATCATACCAAAACCAACTAATATTTGAATCTTGAATATTGGTACTTATCTATAGTTGTAACAGTTATCTATAGTTTCAATTCAACTACTTGTACTCTATCTATATAAACACTAAATGTAATACGACTGGTATCATCTTGAACCAGCCTTTTCAGTTTACTTTTCTAACTTGAAATAAAGATGGTATAGAGTGAAAACGAAAGGCTTGAGCTCTAAAGACTTGTAATTTCATATATCTGTTCAATATCAACAATGTCTTCTCCTAATTCACTCATCTCAAACAATTTAGTTAGAAAGGAGAATGGAAGTTGATTTTCAAATTAACATACATCCAATCCATATGGATTTATGGATTGCTCTCATCTCTTAGATCTTTCATCTCTCACTTGTGGAACAACTCAATGATGAAATAGCCATCAAGTAGTATCATTTCTACAAACTCATTTATGGTCTGGCTAATGCATTCTGCATATATAGCAATTACAAGCTCTTTCTTCTAGTTCTCTTAAGGCCATGATGTATGTTGTGTCATGTCTAGCATAATTTATGCTCTTCCATAGTACTGTTCATCCGGGTTCTGGATTGAGTATCCAGGTATACCCGGCCCGCAACCCGGGTTATGACCCAAGCCAGAACCCTGTAATTCGGGTTTCGGGTTGTATGTAGTTTTTTTTTTTTTTGGTTACAAGAGCCTATATTGTTAAAGTTTTTTCTTTCAAGAAAAAGCTAATGTTGAAATGCATTTTTTTTTTTTTTATCTAAAAACCTATATTCTATATTCTATTACAATTATTTCAAGAAAAAATGTTGAAAGGCATGATTATAAAAATTGCAGACTGTCCAAATTTCTTTTTAAAATTCATTTGGGACATCAATAGCTGCTTGTAACCATCCATATCAACTGATCAAATGAATATGATGACAAGTTAATTAGAAAAGATATATGGTAGGGAGTGAATTCACATTGAAAATACAAGTAACAACTTCAAGGCAGAAATTACAAGCGTGCATGGTGGAAAGTGTCACCAAAAGCAACACCAAGACTGGTTGATAATATTAGCAAAATGTAATGCAAGACCAGTTTCACCAAGTCTTTGAGGATCCTTGCTTTCCTCCTCACTAATGTTACACCTGCCACGAATCAAAAACTTTGTAAGAATTTATGACACAAGAACAAAATTTTTATCTTTCAAGTTTAAGTGAACACAACTAACTAAATGCAGGGAAAAAAGAACTAAAAAAATTTATACTTGTTATCTATATATCTTCAGTGGAAAAAGAAAAAAAGTAGCAAACATATCGCCTTAACTAATAATTATCTATTACTCCCTACTTATACCTGACTTTGAAATAGAAGGTTTTCACGTCAATAGTGTTTTAAGCGTGCCAATTAACTGGCTTGGAAATACAGAACCTAGTTCATCTATATTCACCTCCAGAGCAATACAGAAACACAACTTTGTATCTGCCAAAATGAACTGCTTGTGTTGCATGATACATGGATGTGGTTCCCTACTACTTATCTCTAAGGATTTCACAACGATCTTGTGATGCCCCCAGATTTTCGCTTGGGATTGGATGGACATCTGTTGGGACATGCAACACAAAATTACCTACCCCCATTCATGACATTTAAGATGCAATGTTCCTAACATGCATCTAGCATTATGCAATATTCGCAGCGGATAATTTTTTTTTTTTTGAGCAATACTATGCACCAAACTTATAATATCCCAAGTAATTAAAGCGTAATCCATTCATACTTAAGAAAATAAACATCCACAATTACAGTACGGGTCTCAGAAGACTATAATCTGAAAACATGGGAGATCAGACTCCATATTTCCATTACCCAAATACACTATTGGGCCAGTTCGTCAAGTAACTTGCGTAACTTGACAATGAGGCTAGAATACTGTCCAAAAAACTATGGAAGTTGTATGCTCTGCGTCATGTCTGTAATGTCTAGTCAACCTCCTCCAGTTTACCAATGTCCACTCCCTGCTCTGATCCTGACACATCGCCTACCATTCGGGGAGAATGGTAGTTGGGATTACCACGGTGAGATTTGATTACAAATCTCAGCAAGTTAACAGGAAACTTTCACACAGGTTAATGATGCATGCATGGCAGTAAAAGCATGAATGCATAATCAAAATCATAAATAAGCATAGCATAACTTGACATAACATGGCATGAAATAATAAGCATAATGGAACTTGGCATAACACGGCATGAGCTAACATAACTTGAACTGAAACTGAAACTTAGCTTGACGTGACATAAACTTGAAACTTGACATGAACGTGAACTTGAACATAACATAACGTGAAGCATCACTTGAACGTGAAATACATGAATTTGGAATCTTATTCAATAGACTTAATCATTAAAGTGACCATACGGGTGCTACACGGGTTCCCTTGAGCCGTGTGTCCCTGCCAATTACCACATCACAACACAGGTATCTATACCAGCAGTGAGTGCATTAATACGTACTTCATACTTGTTGTGGCTCCACGTATTCTACGTTTTACAATCGCTATGTGTCACGTAGTGTATGCTCCATAGTTATTGTGGTCCCATACTTCATGCTCCACAATTGTTGTGGCCCCATGAATTGTTTGTGCCACACTTGCTATGGACACACGTAAAATAAAGTATAGCTCCATCGGCGTTAGTGCCTGGCGCGCTCCGATGACCAACTAGTTAAGCCCCATTCGCAAAGTGTTGACTGTACTTTGTCAACCCAGAGAATTTCACACCTATTTAGACACTCTAGCGTGAACAAATGAGTTCTATTAGGATATTACCCATCCTAACGCTAAGGGTCGTGATTGAGATGAATAACTTAATAAAACTGTTCTCGAGATACACAAACTGTATTCGAAACGGGATGACGTGAATACAAAATGACAGAAGTCCTGACGTAACGTAACATGACATGAACATAAGACGACAAACATGACATACTTTGAGGTATAAATATAACAGACAATATTTCATAACATGGCATAACATGTAACAAATAACATTTCATAACATGACATAACATGTGACAGTGAATATTACATGGCATGATATACATATAATAGATGACATAGCTAATGTAACATACTTGAAACAGATAGTAACATATGACAGAATATATTGTGTAACAGATAAGTATTTCATGACAGAATAATTCGTGTAATAAATAAACATGCGATGGCATGGCATGACATGACATATATAACAACATATGAACATAATTGTAGTTCCCTTACCCATCACACATATGCAGTAAATTGATAGTAAGTTAAAAGCTAACTTACCTCGGCAGTCGCATTCTACGAGAATAAAGCACGAAACACGAGAAACTATAAGAAAGTATTCTAAAAGTTAGAAATTTAATTACTAACAATTAGAAATGTGAAAAGAGACAACTTAGAGTAAAATTACCATTTTACACTCTGCATGTGAAAAAATGACTATTTTACCCTTAACTTAAGGATATCACATCCTAACTCCAAAAATTACCAAAATTTACATTCCTCATGTAAATTTTATCCTAAACTCAAATATCAACTCAGAAAAAAATTAAAATCATTCACAACTATAGAAAACTCACTATGGCCGAAACATTCATAGGTCATTTCTCTTGAATTTGGTCGCAATTTCTTCCATCTTTAAAACCCATGATTAAACCAAAATTTTGTAACAAAGATCTTCCTATCCTAAGTTTAAAAACACACTTAAAATATCCATAAAGAAAAAGCTAATCATCAACACCAAACTTTTTGTAAAAGGACCCAAACTTTTTAATAAAAAGTAAACCCTTAAATCACAAATTCTAACCTTAATAAAAACATTTCCAAGAATTTAAAAAAAAATCAAATCTTACTTCTAACATATTCATAACATCATCCTAAGATCAAACATGCTTTAAACAAAAGTCACCAAAAATCACAAAACAACACTTGGAATTTTTGGTTTTACACTTAGTCCAAAAACAAAAACTTTCTCTCAACTAACTTTGATAAATCTCTTGATCCGTGGCTTAAGGACATGTGATCTTCAAACTAAAACATTACATGGTTTTAAAACGTATCCTAAAGAAGATCCAACCATCAAACGTAAAATCACATTGCTAAAACTCAATAAAACATAGATCTAACTCAATAACATCAAATCTTAGGCCTAACCGAAATTCTCTTGCATAGAAAAATCATATCTTTGGAACTAATACTAAATATCTTCAAAATAACATCCTAACATGCAAATAAGAGTCTTAGACTCATCACATAAAAATCTCAAAGCCTTTGGAGTAAGATTAAACCACGAAATATTCAAACTTTCTCAAAACAAAAACTGTTTTTCCACTTCCAGTTTTCAAGTTTCTAGATCTAAGGAAATCTATCATCAAAATCTTTATTCATGCAACAAAACCTCAATAAACATTCATAAACACATGCTAACAACACTCCATAAAATTTTCGGACCAAGATATGTCCATTAGCTTGGTCAAAAGTTTCAAAACATAACATACTCTCCAGTTTCACGCCCAGAATGACCTTTCCATGGTTAAAAATACTTTTGACCGATCAAATAAGCATGGAATGCGACAAATAAGATATCCAAGAAACTTAAACTCAAAGACGAACAACTTTTATGAAAAATTCATTGCGTGAAAATACTTACAAAGGGTCGAAAATCTCCACATAAAAAGACACCGAAATCTGCCCGAGAGAGCTCCTTTGAGTTTCTCTCTAAGAACGGGGTGAAGAAGTGATGAAATGAAAGTAAGGGTACCTTGCACTCCTCTATACTTCTGGAGGGTGAAGTTATGGGCTTGAATGACCCTTGATTGGAGGTGGTTATGTGACATAAAGTGGAGAATAGTGAGGGGCAAGGACTACCTGCAACAGTTCTGAGATATGGAGGTTGATGGGGTGGATTTCTCCTTCACATCAAGGCACTATTGGGTGCAGCCAATGGCAGTGGATGGTCTGCCATGTGAGGGAGGAAACTTCTTCAACAAGCTTTGCTAAGGTGGCCAAATTCGTGGGTCTTGGTGGACCTCAACCAAGTGGGCTTCAATTTGGAGTTTAAAGGGGTTTGATTATGGTTTGAGATGCTATCAAGCCCAAATCCAATTTTTCTTGGCCCAATCAAATTTTCAAGGTTTAAAAGGTTGGATAATGATGTCATAACAAGCATTTGAGAAATTAATAGCATGTGAAAGTGATTTAATCAAGTGATTAAACACAATGCTAGAAATCGGATCAAAAAGGGTTTGGAGGCCAACTTTAGGGTTTGGAAAACCATTTAGGGTTTTGGTTTCCACCAAGCTTTTGGGATTTCAATTGGACTCCAACCATTTAGGGTTTCGTTAGAATTGAAACCCTCTTTGGTCTGGCACAATTTGGTTGACCAGATGAAACAAAGTTTTGCTTAGGTGGCATGATCTCACACCTTGATTTCCTACACAAATCCATCTAATGGTTCCTCATAGTGCCAAATGTCTAATACTATTCACTATGTGTGGCTAAGATCTTGCCAAGTGTCCAAATAAAACTTCTCTAACCTAATTTGGACATTCCACACTGTGATTTTGAAAATACTGCACTTGATGCACTTATTGAGATTGCTATTCACTCCAAAAAATGCATAATAAACTTAGTACTAAAAAATCATAAATATTCATATTAACCTATAGTGAAAATCGTTTACCAAAATTCAACTCCAAAGTGCCCCTAAAAATAATTTTGCAGTTTCGAACAGGCGTTTCGTCCGAAATTATGAAAACGGGTTATTGCGCCATAAAATCCTAAATAATCAGCTGAGTCTAATGGCATAGACCAAAACAAATTCTAACACTTCTGACTACTTCAAACAATTAAATTCATATTTCTAGCACCATAGTAAGTAATAACACTAACTATGTTGACAGACTAAAACATGTGCAATTGGTCGATTCGTAAAAACTTATGGGGTTTTCACGAGATTCCTAAATTTAATACAAATTCCACCAGTGAATTTCTAGTGAGCTGTTACATATCTGTTTATTGATAACATTGGTTATTAATGTTTAAAACCAAGTAAATTATTGTACGTTCATTCCCAACATGAGGAAGATAAATTATGTGACCATGTTGTAAAAAGCTTTGAATCATGTAACACACCAACTCTCTATCCAAGGCCTACTCTCTAGCCTGAGAATCGGGACCAAAAGACAAACACCTTCTTAAACCATTGCAAATTCCTAAACTATCCAAAATGTCTAAAGAAGTGACAAGACAACAACAGATCCCAACACTTCTTACTTCAATAACATTACCTGCCGATATTCATTTGTCTGAATAAGTCTCTATAGTTCACTCAAAAGAGTAGCAGTTGCCTCAAGATCACAAAAGGGTTTCCTAGGTGCATCCAAAGCATATACACCTTTTTGTGGTAGGCAAACACAAACTTTTGAGGATGACTTGTTGAGTTTATTTGCTATAAATTCAGCAAACTTTTTGTTTTCATCTGCAATGGTTCGCATGAGTGAAACCTGACAATGAGACTACAATTTTTAATAGCATCCTAAGCATAGAAGAACTCAAATGCCTAATAATATGCCAGAATGACAACATGAGAGAGATCAAAGAGACGAAAAAGAAAAGAAGCTTTTAGACTTACTCACTTGCTTATTGTGCCCATAAATCTTTCTCTCCTAAAAATTAGATGGTATGGTATCTTTAGCTCCAAAGTTAACCATGTCTAGGCTCCCATGCTAAGGACTAAAGGTATCCTCTTCTCTAAGATGGCATTGAAGCAAACACAAACAAACACAGCTACATCTCTCTAGCTTAAGCAATTAAATTTTTAACCAGGCTAAGACAAATTAAATCACATAAACTTTTCAACTTGCACTTTCATCAATTCAACTTAATGTTCAGATTTATCCAAGAAAAAGCTTTTGGTTATTGTTTGACCAACTCTTAAACACGAACAAAGGTCCAAATTTTCACTCGCCTGGTTCCAAATATATAAAAAATTCCAATTTTTTGGACAAAGTATGTATCCTGCTATAGCTTGAGAGTAATTTTAAATGCAACTGGATTGTAGACAAACAAACAACATGAAAGAAGTATAAAAAAGAGACTCTTGCTCCAGTTACCCAGCTATGAAATAGTACATCAGAGAGTAAAGAAACCGAGAAGAACAAACCCAAAAAACAGTTCCAAAAGATAGAGAGTTACATAACAAGTCAAACTTTTCAAAAATACAGATAGAAGACATTATGTTTGGCTCTCAAGAAAGACAAGGAAAACAACCATTTTAATTTACTTTTTAGAAAAAAAGAAGAAGAAGGTAAAAGCAGGTACCTTCGATGCTATTGTGGTAAGAACAACCAACAACGGCCCGTTCAAGAACGGGGGAGAGGGTTTGCGAGGTCGTGGTCAGAAAAGGGAAGCAATGGCATGCACACACACAAACAGTGGAAGTGGTTCCACCCTCCAAACTCAATATGACGTCGAAGACACATCCGTTTTCATGTGTTGGTTCTGCTTCTGCTTTTGCTCCTACTTCTTCCTAGATCTTTGGTTAAAGAACTCAAGATCTGGGTAGATCACTTGTGAAAAATGACCCATGTTAAACAAAAAAGAGCAGATATAAGAAAACCATCTTTATAAATGCTCAAAAGGAGAGAGAAAGGGAGAGGCTTACCGAAATGCGAGAGAGATGGTCGCAGAAACTTGAAGGCTAGGGTTTCACCTTTACGGTGAGTGCGAGATAGATAGAGAGAGAGAGAGAGAGAGCAAAGAGATAGAAGAATCTGTAGAGAGCAAAGGGGAGTGGAGAGGAAGAAATGAAAGTGATCTAGGGGCAGCTAGGGCTCTTTTGTTTTAATAAAACATGGGTACCGGGTTTGAAACCCGGTACCTGGATGTCAAAACCATACCCAAACTGGGTAGTTCCAGGTTTGATGATGCGGGTTTTGGACTAGGTTTCACTCGGGCCAAAACCTGAAACTAGAACTCAGTTATCCGGGTTCTAGACCGGGCTTGAATGAATAGTCCTACTCTTCCATAAGGTCCAGTCCAATCTTGCCTTGGTTGTAAGGACAAATAGCAACCAACACGGGTTTGTAAGCCTTTTCATTTATATTGCATAACTCACAATGCAATTTGAATATACAGCACTCGGGAGCAATTGGAGTCAAGCCAACAAGCTTTTTGTCAATAGCAATGGAGAGAGAGTAGGCCTAATATTCAAGAGAAAGAGTACAAATCTCTGTTCCAAGCACATTCTAACTGGTATTAACATATTTCTGATCTATATCCCTTATATTTTAAAAGTGGTTATCTGAGATGAACATGAATGAATAGTAATTCATGCTTGACACTTTTTTTCCATTTTTTTCTATTTATGCCCCTTTCTTGCTTGGTCTAATTACGTTTTTGTCCCTATGGTTTTCAAGAATTTCAGCCCACACATAAAACCTCTTTCTCTCATTGTCGGTTCTCTCCCTTTCAAGTTCTCTCTCCCGACTAAGACCCTCTATCTTTTCTCTCTCTCTGTGCCTCGCATCGGTTGTCGCCGTCAGTAGTCGCAAAGCAGTCCGGACAACAGCCATCCTTCAAGCAACAACAGCTCCCTCTCGATCTCTCCTGCATTTCCCTCTGGCAGACATCGTGTAGTCATAGTAAGGAAGACCCATCGAGCTGCCTACTGCCATCTTGGGAAGCTCCAGCCTCTGGTTCCTTCTCGAACCACCACAAACAGTACCGATGTCACCCGCACACAGAGCTCCACCATGAGATCTAGCCCCCAACGCCCTTCTTTCTCCCTCTTTGTTTCTTCGTTTCTCCAATCTCTCAGTCACTACCCACGCCACCAACAATGGTAGTTGTACATTGTGCAATGCTTAGCTGTTAAAATCTTGGTTATGCATTCTTTGAGTGTGGTGGTAGTATTTATTATGGTGGCAATGATGCTATTTTAGTTTTATGAAACCCCAGTCGACTACTAGGTCGCAAGCGTCATTCATAGCAGCGTTGATTTTCATGAATTGTAGGATAGAGAAGCATTGAAAGCCTGCTACAATGCAACTATTTCTATTTTTTTTCTTCCTCACCTGTACATTCTTGTATAATTTTTTAATACCAATTAGAACTACTCAAGTCTCATAATCACATTACAATGCCTGCCTGTTACTTAAGCGAATACCCTGAATAGTTGATTGTTGGCCAAACAATTCTGAAATGCAAATTTAGTTTAAATCCTGAGCTTGAGTTTTGTGAGAATGGTTTAAGCACATTGGAAGAAAGATAATTTTTTTTTTTGGTAAGAGTATAAATATAGTCTATAGGAGGGGTAGGGGAGATCAATATATTTTGTCTCTGATATACATCTCTTATTAGAAGGTCACAAAACTACTGGTTTTAGTGTATGGTTCATATGTTAGGGACAAGCCTTATATATAAAAAAATGTTATAAAGTGTATAAAGCCCATCTTGGAATTCAAGGGGTATTGAAGAAAGGTAGGACATAGTAGAAGAGGTTGTAAAAACTGACACTACCTGATACAATTGAGTTCTTGTTTTGACTATGACCCAACTTTCACGAACCTGTTTAATATATATTTCAAGATTGTTTGGCTTATAATTTCTTCATAGAACTTAAGAAGTCAGAACCAAGATTTTGAGAAGGAATGGTCTTTCTTTTTCTGCAAACGAGTTTCTCATTTTGATTCCTCTACCATTGATGAAATGACTTCAAATTTTAAATAAATAAAATATTTCTGTTTTAGAGGCTGTTATTGCAAAATTCTTACTTCGTTTATCGATCAATTGATATAGAACTTATGACTGAAAATGGGGAAAAATAGATAAAAGGAGACAAGTTACTATACAAATGAATTTTTCTTAAGGCTCTTTAATTCAAGGGTGGCTTGCTTTTTGTGATCATCTAAAATCCCCTATACCTTCTAAGTCTTCTATACATTAATTACAAAAAAGATGTTGATGGTTTATTTTATGGTGACAAACTTGATATAAAACAAGAGACGTAATATAAAACAAGAGACATAAAACATAAAAGCCAACGTCAGAGACCACGTAAAACACTACTTCTGCAGAAAACTGTGCCTCCATTCATGTACAGACTTTTCTTAAGTAAGGCAAACCCGAACTGTCCGTTCTAAGTATCCCCTTTAGCAAATTCGGAAGCTCGTCATGAGGAAGCCAAACTCTATTGCAACCCTTACTGCCCAGGCTAGCAAGGTAGTCTGCTGCCATGTTACCTTCCCTATAAGTATGCAGAATTTGGACATTCATCAGCATTAGCAGGCTTCTCAGCTCTTCCCAAAAGTCTTCCAAGTACCATAAACAGTGAATCCATTTCCAAAATGACATTATTAAAACCCATGTTCATGCACTTCTTAACACCAATTAAGAGAGCCATAAATTCAGCTTGATTGTTAGTGCCTCTGCCCGAGCTAGCAGCAAATGCAAATTTTAGACTGCCTTTTTCATCCACTAGCAATCCACCCAAACCCAGTTCTCCTGGATTTTGTAAGCTACTTCCATCAATGTTTAGTTTCAACCAGCCTGTACATGGTTTAGTCCAAGCCGCTGCTATTTGCTTCTTCTGAGTTTCGTTGATCGGCAGCTTCAGCATCTTCAATATCTCAATGTTGCCCCTTCTTTCCAGTCTAGAAGCTACCTTTAATTTCACTCCAACCCAGCTCATCCAATGCTTCACAGATCGCCATAACGCTGTAATGGACTCCTTTTTTCCTTCCATCCTTGCTGTGCACCTCCAGACCCACAAACTCCATATGATGCTTGGAATTAGCCCAACTAGGTTGCCCACCTGCGATGACCTCTTGGTACGTCTAAACCCCACCTCCACCGTTTCTCTCCATGTGCGATTTGCAACATACGAAATTCCCACTAGACTCGAGCAAAACTTCCAGATAGCTGCTGCAATCCTCCCCCCATATAACACGTGATTTAAGTCCTCAAATTTCCCCTCCTCACAACACTCACACTTGGAAGCCAGTGGAATGCCAATTCTCCTAACTCATTCATCTACAATGAGGCTGTGATGCCAGGCTTTCCACATGGTCACCGAGAACTTCCTTGGCAGAGCAGCATGCCATACCCACTCTGACCACTGTATTTTCGAGGCTAGGATTCGAACCATGTTCCATGGACTCTTGGACATGAAACACCCATCCAAATTGCCCAGCCAAACCAGAATATCAGCCCCTTCTCTTAACCCACTAATGTTCGACACAATGCTATTTGTTAGATCCTGACCCACAAGTTGTACTAGAATATCCACATCCCAGCTGTTATTCACCATGCACTGCTTAACCATTAGGCTTGGATAATTTGCAAAACTAACTTGTGCGTTTAAAGGACCCAGTTCCAGCCATTTGTCCCTCCAGAAAGAGACATTGCCAACTTTCACAAGCCATTTAGATTGCTGAAGTACCACCGGAACAACCCACACGACCATCTTCCAGAACCGAGATCCTTTAGACGAAGTTACCATCGAGATATGTTGATTCTGAACGTACTTTGACTAGAAGAACGTCATCCACAAAGAATTGGTAGTCAACAAATTCCAAGCAAACTTGGTATGCATAGCCGTTTGAACATCAGAAAGATTCCTCAATCCTACTCCCCCCTCATCAATCAGCTTGTAGAGGGTGTCCCACTTTAACCATTTCCTTTTTAATTTGCCACTCACCGAGCCCCAAAAGAAGGAACTAAACAACCTATGCAAAGATGTCAACACTGCTTTTGGAACACTCAAAACAGCCAACAAATGGACAGGCATACTTGCAAGAACATGTTTTAACAAAATTAGTCGAGCACCAGAGGATAAAAGCCTGACCTTCCATCCTTCTATTGTTTGCCGAATACGTTGAACTAACTCTTCCAAATAAATCCCCTTCATCCTCCCAGAAATAATTGGCACCCCTAAATATTTAACTGGAAATACAGTAAACAACAACAACAATTCACGGCGCCGAGGGGCTAAAATTTTTTGAGAGAAAAAATAGAAGATTTCCCCTCATTCACCCGCTGCCCCGACCATTGTGCATAAAGGCTAAGAACATCCTTAATCTCCTTAACTGACTTCTTACTCCCATTTGCAAATACCACCATATCGTCCGTGTACAAGAGATGTGTTATGAGAGGCCTCCTACTCGGGTGAGTATAAAAACCAATCTTACCGGTTTCAAACTTTCTTTTTAAAAGTCTAGAAAAAATCTCCTCTACAAGAATGAATAAGTAAGGCAAGATGGGATCTCCTTGGCGAAGTCCCCTACCACCTTTAAAGAAGCCCTTAGCCGTCCCATTCATGACAACAGAGTACCAAGGAGTAGTAACACACTACGATAAGAGATTAAAAACTTCAATCGAGAAACCGAATCCTTTCAACACATGAAATAAAAAATTCCAGTCAATAGTGTCGTATGCCTTAGCTATGTCGATTTTCACCATTATATTTCCCCTTCTAACCGACTTATTTAAATCATGAACGAGCTCTTGAGTAAGGCTGATGTTATCAAAGATACTACGTTCGGGAAGGAAAGCACCTTGCTCCAATGAAACAATACGATTCAAAACCGAAGTCAAACGGACTACCAGAATTTTTTAGCAGATTTTGTAGACTGCGGAGCAAAGACTGATTAGCCTAAAATTATCAAAAGATGTTGGATTTAAAACTTTTGGAATAAGAACAATAGAGGATGAAGTATAAAACCTTGACAGAAGGGAGCCCCTAAAGAATTCCCATATCGCTTCCATCAAGTCAACTTTCACTAAAACCCAACAATGCTGAAAAAAACCAGATCTGAATCCGTCGGGACCTGGGCTACTATCTTCTGGGATGGAAAACAAAGCATCCTTGATCTCTTTCTCAATAGGCACACGGCACAAAAGAAGATTTTCCTCTTGCGCCACCTCTTCTTGAATTAAAGCCGACAAGTCTGGGAGGGAGCTACTAGGATGGCATTGCAGAAACTCCTGAAAATGCCTCAGTGCAGCTTCGTGTATCTCTTCCGGAGAACATAAAACACGTCCATCACCCAACCTCATTTCCTTAACTGTGCTGTCCCTTCTCACCTGCAATGCTTTGAAAAATGAGGAGTTAATCTCACCATGATCAATCCAAACATTTTTTACTTGTTGTGCAATGCAGGTTTCCTCCCTTTTATGCCAAACAGAGAGCTGCAGTCTAGAGGCCAAAACATCTCTTTCAACCTCCTCAGAAAAACCTTCTTGAAGACTTGCTTCCCCTTCCTCAACACATGCCTCCAGACGTTTGATATGCACCCCCGTCCACCCAAAGATCTCCTTGTTCCAACCACGCAGCACTACTCTAAGTCGTTTTAATTTTGAGGCGAGCTTCCAGAGTCCCAACCCTCCTAAATTCTCCTGCCAAACAGAAGAAACGCACCTCCAAAAGTCCTCATGCAAGGTCCACATCTTTTGGAACTTAAAAGAATTCGGGCCATACCACAAGACAGGGTCCTTCAGGCCGAGAATCATTGGAGCATGGTCAGACGAGCGACAAGCCAAATATTTAAGAGAAACCAAGGGAAAGGTTTCCAAACATCGAGCTCTGGCCGTTGCACCATGAAAACTTGTTCCCATTAAAAGGTACCTCAACTAAACCCCCTACATCTATGAAGTTGTAGAAATCTTCCCTTGCACACGGCAACCTGGGACAACCTCCTCGCCTCTCTGCATCTTCACAAATCATATTAAAATCACCTATGAATATCCAAGGCGAGCTCAACGAACTGAACTGGAGAAGCTCAGCCCAAAGTTCTCGTCTCTCCAAGTACCTACACTTCGCATAAACGAACGACACTACCACAGAAGAATTTAATAACAAAGTAACATGTTGATTGGACACCCCCAACACATCAACCTGTAATTCTGCATCCCAGAAAACCCATAACTTGCCTGCTTGAGCCCCATTAGAAAAACTATCATCAAACCGTAAAATTTTTTGTCAACATAAAAGTTGAGAGTCCTCCCAGAACGGCTTTGCCAAAACTAACAACCTCAAATTATGAAACTTTTATAGCAAACACAGCCGCTTTCTCGAGGTCCCAAGCCCTCGAGCATTCCAGAACAGTATCGGATGAATCATAAATTCAGTCGGGAGGGCCTGCTAGGAGCCTGGGATGAACTTCAAAGAGACCTTCCACTATGAACTTCCTTAACAGTAATCTCTGAGTCCGAGATCACATCCTTCTCCTTCCCTAGGTGAGGAAGCACCCCATCATCATCATCCTCCGACACAGAAACATGTTCTTCTTCCCCTGCAGATGTTGTTGTCTACAGACCCACCTCCACCAGCTCTCCCTCTTCGAAGAAAGGCTATTCAGGTACCTCCATGTCCTCTGTACCATCACCCACGCAAGCCCCTAAGGATAAAGCCAAAATTGCACCACTTTCTTGTACACAGGCAACCTCAGATACATACAAATTTTCCTGGGCCCCACTTTCCCCATGCAACAAACTACTATCCACGGACGTACTGAAAACCATTGCATGACTCTCACGTTGCACTACTTGTACTACTAGTACGTCGGCATCCTTCAACCCTGGCACCATAGCCTCCTCCCCCGGTTCCACAACGGTCTCCAACACTGTAATCGATTTGTCTGACTTTCCATCCAAATTTCCCTCACCAACGGGCTCATTATTTACTGGTACATCAGAAGGTTTCGCAACCCAGGCACCATCCGGCTTGGCCCCCGCTTTCCTTTTCTTATCCTTCACCACCTGTTGTGATCCTTTGCATGTCTTTAGGTTGTGCCCTTGCACCTTACAGTGCAAACAAAATGCAGGCAAGGTCTTATAAACAATCTCCTGCCAGAGGCTCTTTGAATTCTTAGGCGTGCCAATCCAAAAGGACTTAATCGGTTCCTGAGCAACATTCATCAAGACACAGACCCTAGCACCATCAGTCCTTGTAGCACATCTTGTTGCATTATCTCTTCTCAAAAACATTCCAATCGGTGCCGTTATATTTTTAAGAAAGGCCTCATGATAGTAATTTGGCGGTAGACCAGGGAGCATCAACCATACCAAGACTAAAGCCGGCTCTGATTCCTCTATGAACTTTGTCGTCCATTGGAATGAACGATAAGCAACACCATCCACATCACAGCTCTCTCTAGAAAGAGCTTTAAGAAAATCCTCCTCATTAGAAAAATGAACAAAAACGTTCCAAGGCCTCTTCATCGCAGACACCATTGGCTGAGTTGACAAACCCCAGCGCTCGTGTATAAACACACGAATTTTATCCAACGACAGCCTTTGTCTAATAAACTTCAAAACAATGGCAAACTTGAATGGCTCAGTAGATTTTTCCAACTCCTCCTTCGAAAATTGAACGTAAACTTCTCCATCTAACAATTTCGGCTACCTAAAAGGAACACTAACCTCAGGGATGGCCTGAGGAGATTTCAAAACCATATCTACAAAAGTTCTACCCCGCCCAGCCGACGTCCAGGGACCATGGAGTCCCCCGATGGCAGCCATACGTAACCCACAAAAGGAACCCTAGCAGAGCTTCTCTCTCTTAGCTTCTCTCTCTTAACGGATGTCTTATTAAATGTATTTGCAAACTTGATTTGTAATATGTGCTAGATTAAGAATGTGAGAGCAACATAGGAATAGAAGACTCTGTATTTTTTCAATGCTCCCTAGGTCATCGAGTAGTGTGGTTGAATTTTTATTAATCATGAAATAAGTTTTTTGTTCATGCAATCAAATTTTGGAAAGTATCTTCTCTTGCCATCTTTATGACAACGATGTTGAGAAGTGGATATATATGAAGGTTAATTAATTTCAAAATTCATTTGGGTCTCATATATATATATATCAAGGCTAAGATAGATAGTTTCGAAGTTCTTATTTACTGTGGCATTGCCACATTTCAAAGGGTGGATGGCCTTTTTCGACTCCAGGCAATGGTTGGATTGTATAAGAGTGTACATGAGAAGGTAGGTAACTACCTTAGAACAAACATTCCTCGGCCAAAAATAACATTAGCTTAAAAAGTATAACTCAGTATTAAAAGTTCAAATATCCTTATTAATTGTCTAAATGATATGATTTTGTACTTCACTGTAAATATAAGTACTACAGTTATCATGACACATAAAAAATCATTAATTTGCAGGCATCACTCTTGCTTTCAAGCATGCCATCTGATACAGTTTGAAATCTATTGTTGTTTTTAATCTAAAATATTAAAGAATTTAATTAATTTGAGTATATTTTCTTATTCTTGAAAACGCAGAAACAGGGAGGGTGGATTTGCTTCATACGAGCTCACTACATCTTCTACATGGTTGGAGGTAACATGACATGCATGCATTGATCTCTACCATCAAATATGGTTAGTTTGTATAGCTGAAACTTTCATGCAAAGCTTTAACACATGATCGTGATTGATTCACATACAGATGATCAACCCAAAGGAAATGCTTGGAGATACTGCAGTTAGAACAAACTCTTCCTGTTAAAGTAGAGAAAGATGGAAATCGATAGATGATTGCTTATACTAGGTTTTATGCTCCTATGCATTAGGCTATTTACTAATCAATCTTATGTACTCTTTCAATCTTATTGATTGTGAACTAACAACTAGCTCAATTACTCAAGATTCTATGCCATAGTAGTCATACTTTGTTTGCTGTTTGGACACATTATTTTCAGGAATTTTATTTTTTCTTCCAATTAGGCAATTGTGGCAAACGTGCTTTACACGTTAAACCACTGCTAGTATGTGTATATATATAATCATATTGAATTGTCAATTCAAAGGCAAACTATATTTATTATAATATAATAGAATCAACCAGTGAGAAGGAGGGAGCGAAGGAGAAAGTCACCTTGGTGGTGGATGGGGTTACGGGTGGGGTTGAGAAGGAGGGAGAGAAAGAACACATGACGGACCAAACGATGGCTTTGGTTGCGGATGGAGTTGCAGATGCGATTGCAAAGGAGGGGGAGAAAGAGCACGTGACGGAACAACATATGGCCTTGGTTGCGCATGGGGCTGTAGAGATGCAGGGCAATGACATGACGTGCATGGCAAGTGTACTTGGGCAAATAGACTCAGGTAGGAAGGAATACTTTGTTGAAAAGGTCTCTGATGAACCCGTGACAATACATGACTCGGTTATTATGCATGGAAAAGAGGGTGGGAGTCATGCAGTGCAGGATGACGTTGGGAGTCCTACTGTTGAGTTTTTGGGTATGGAAGAGAGTCCAAGCAGAGGTTTTTTCGAGGGGGGTCACACAGATTTGGTCTCTGAAAAACTAGAGTTGGAATGTAGAACTCAAATATCATTTGACAATGTTCTTATTGTCGGGGAGGAAAAATAGCTTCACTTTCAGATCCTAAGGATGAAGGTGTTCCTAGTGCACTGGTTCAACAAAAGCTTTACAATACTGATCCTGAGAATAGCCAGCCCAGCCGCATGACTGAAGCAAAGAAAACTACAATGAGACAATCACAACGGGTTTTATCTTGACCCTTTAAACTCAATTTATGAATGATAAAATTTTGGTGTGGAATTTGCGAGGGTTAGGCAGGTCCTGAAATCGTTTAAAAAGTTTAGTGAGGAAGTATGGTGTGTCAATTGTAGGGATTTTGGAACCTTTTGTTGAGGTTGACAAAATGAATCGCTTGGCTTGAATGATGGGATTACCGAATTTTTGTAGCAATGCAGAAGTTGACGGTAAAATATGGATTTTCTAGAGTGACGATTGTGAGTGGGAGGTGTTGTCTAGGACTAATCAATTACTTTCTAGGTGGTTTCGGTTTGGTGAAGAGAAGATGCTCATCTCTTTATCTACGCGAAGTGTAATAGCATGAAACGTAGAGAGCTATGGCAAAGTTTAGAGGTGGTTGATGCCAATGAATCCCCTTGGATTGTGGTAGGGGACTTCAATATTATTCGAGAAGATAGTGAAAGAGTGGGTGGTCATCCAAGGCCGCTAGCTTCTATGGCAGATTTTAATAATTGTATTGACCATTGTGGTTTATTGGACCTTCAGGTTGGAGGGGCAGACTCGAAGTTGGGCAAGGCTTGATAGAGCAGTGATTAATACCCATTTTGCAAATAGATTTCATTCCGCTTTCTTTGAATATCTTCAACGGAAGACATCGGATCATTGTCCCATGCTCATTCACTCCCAAAAACCAATGGTAAGCTATGGCCCGCATCCTTTTCGCTTTCAAAATATGTGGGTATATCATGCAGATTTTTTGCGATGTGTGGAAGGAACCTATTACATCTGTGGGTCTTGTAAGGTTGCTAGAAAAATTGAAAAAAACAAAGATTGCGCTACGAGCTTGGAATAAACAGGTATTTGGGCAAGTGGGGCAGACCATTAAAGAATTAGAAGAGAGATCGGAGGTCTAAGAGAGTTGGTTAAAAGGTGGCTATGATAATGACGTAGAATGTGATTTCTTGGTGACTAAACTTGAACTGGATACATGGGAACAAGGTGAAGAATCCAGACTCTCTCAATTGGCAAAAAAAAGGTGGCTTTTAGAGGGCGACCAGAATGGAAAATTCTTCCATGCAGTTGTTAATCAACGGAGAAAAAATAAAGTCATACAGAACATGTGGCTAGAGAATGGAGTCATTTTGAACTCGTCGGAACAGGTCTATCAAGAAGCTTTAAATTATTTTCAGAACTATCTTTCAAATGATTCTATTGTTGAACAGGTGGATCTCGCACCTCTTATACAATGCTCTATATCTGAGGAAAATAATTTGGCTCTTGCTATAGCCCCGCCTGAGACTAAGATTTTGGCTACTTTGGAATCAATACAGAAAGAGAGCTCACCTGGACCGGATGGGTTTGGCTCTGGTTTCTATTTAAGTTGCTGGGATTTGATCAAAGAAGATGTTGTTGAGGCAGCTAAGGAGTTCTTTTCGAGTTCTCCTTTACCTAGATTTTACACGGCATCTTATCTGGTGTTGATTCCGAAGGTAGAGAATCCCAAGAGTTTTGACAAGTTTCATTCTATCAGTCTTTGTTCAGTTGCATATAAGATTTTTTCTAAGGTTCTCATGCAACGGATGACACCTTACTTATCTCAATTGATCTCTCATGAACAAGGACCGTTTATTCCAGGCCACAACATCTTTGAAAACATCACTTTGGCTCAAGAATTGGTTCACTCTCTGAATAAGAAAACAAAGGGCAGCAACATTATGGTGAAGATTGATATGGCCAAAGCCTATGATTGCGTAAATTGGCAATTTTTGTTGAATGTGTTAACATCTTTTGGCTTTCCTCATCAGGTTTGTAATCTTGTAAGAGAGTGTGTTCAGTCCCCTTGGTTCTCCATTATGATGAATGAGACTTTCAAGGGTTTCTTTAAACCTGCTCGGGGTCTAAGACAAGGTGAACCGCTATCTCCATATTTATTTATTCAAGATTACTTCGCAAGAATTTTGAAGAGGGTTGAATTGGATGTTTTTCTCATCCTGTGGGTGCGCCTCGTGTCACACATTTACTGTATGCGGATGATCTTTTAGTTTTTGTGAATGGTGGCAAGCGCTCGGTTCATAGGCTTATAAAAACCTTGGAGGTATATGAAAAGTGGTCTGGGCAATTAATCAATAAGGAAAAATCGGCTTTCTTTTTCTCAAAGACCATTACTTCTGCGCGGCGTCGTAATCTTATGAGATTAACAGGTTTTGTGGAAGGAAAGTTCCCGGACACCTACTTGGGGGTCCCTCTAGTTGAAGGACTTCTTACATCAAGAGACTTGGAACCACTTATTGAGAAGATTCGGAGGAAATTATCTGGCTGGAAATTGCATTTACTATCTCAAGGTGGTAGGCTGACGCTCGTGAAACATGTGTTATCATGTATGGCTACACACCTTTTGGCAATTTTAAAGGTGCCTATGAAGGTTTTCAAAAAACTCAACTCTTTGATTTCTACATTTTTTGGGGAGAATTGAATGGGAAACCGAGGATGAAATGGTGTGTTTGGGATCGAATATGCAAACCTTACAAGGAAAGGGGACTTGGCATGAGAATCTTCGATGAAGTGCAGAGGTCCCTTCACATGAAATTTGCATGGAGGTTGTTAACAGTAGATAATCTATGGACCAAGTTTTTTCGAGTGAAATATGTGAAACACGGCCACATTTACCTTGTTGAGGCTAGAAGCAATTCTTCCCCATTTTGGAAGTCCATTATGAAGGTTTTTCCTAAGGTCACAGAGAACGTCATAGTAAAGGTGAGAGAGGGCAATTCTTCATTCTGGTTTGATCGCTGGTTGGCAAGTGGGTTGTTGTGTGACAGTAGGGACGCTGGGCAAGCTGAGATTAAAATAAAAGAGGTATGGGTTTATGGAACCTGGGATGAGAACCGTCTTGTGGAACTAGTCAATTTAGAAAAAACAGAGGAGATTATGCACGGCATTGTGGCTAGCAAGGTGGGCAATGATATTGCCGTTTGGAAATTTGCAGCTAAGGGTGAGTTTATGTCGGCCTCAGCGTGGGAGCTAATTCGTGTCAGAGGAACGGACTAGTTGGGCATGGACTGGATTTGGCATCACCTTCTTTCGAAAAAAATTTCTGTGTGCATGTGGAAAGCCCGGTTCAATGGGCTAGCGTTGGACTCTCGGGTGCAATCTCTTGGAATACCGTTGGCCTCTCGGTGTTACTGCTGCACTCAAGGCCACTCAGAAGATTTCAATCATGTGCTTTGCGTTGGGTGTATTGTTGCGGATGTATGGAAGACAGCAGCCATTGCGCTGGGCATTAACCATGTTCCTGGTATGTCATGGTGGGCGACGGTGATGCAGTGGTTCAGTGCGTCAAAGAAGTCGAGTCACAGGGGGATTCTTCTTAGCATTATCCCGTCTATTATTACTTGGCGTCTCTGGATGCGTAGATGTAAGGCTCGAATGGAAAACTCATTTGAATAGGCGTTGGGTGTTTGGTTGGCAGTTAAAGTTTGGATACGAAAGCTTTCATCTATTATGGTGAAACAATGGCCTATTTCTGCTAGAGATGAGGCTATCCTTCGGGCTCTTGAAGTTCCATATGTTGATCATGCAAGGCCTGTTCCGAAACTGGCCTATTGGAGGAAACCAACTGAAGGGTACTTGCGATGGAGGAGGGGTCATTCGCGATGAGAGAGGTAATTTCAAAGGTGCATTCTCTTCTTATTTTGATCATGGTACAAATAATAAGGCTTAATTAAGGGCGTTAATAGCTGGTATATCTTTGTGTAAAGAGTTGGGTTTTAATCATATAATTATTGAGACCGACTCCAAGTTGATTGTTACTTGGTTGAGTAGTCGAAAGTGCACGACGTGGTATTTATGGGATTATTGGGATGATCTGTCGATTTTGTTAAGAGATGTGCATTTCAACATTAATCATCAATTTCGTGAAGGGAATAATGCGACGGATTTCCTCCCTCGAAGGGGCGAGGAAGGTTATAATAGCACTTTTTCTTATTTTATTTGTTTGCCACGTAAGTTGAAAGGCATGCTCAGGTTGGATAAGGCGGGATTGCCGCATGTTAGATTGTAACGTTTGTTTATTTGGTTTGTTTGGGTTTTTTGTTTGGTTGTGATGTTGCTTTGATTTTTGGGTGTAAAAGGTATTCATCCGCCATAAGTGAGACCCTTTTTTAATAAAGTGCCGGAGGAGCCGCCCTCCTTTTGGCCAAGAAATAAAAAATAAAAAGGTGCTTTAGCTAAATATCATCTATCGGTACTTATTCTTGCCATTTATTTTGCTTAGACAATTTGCGGGCCGGTGGTATTTTAATGTGGCTTAGTTTCCATTTTCCAGAGTAGGAATGATTTTTTATCTTTCTCTACGGGCAACATGCATGAGAACAGCAGCTTAACTAAACGGAAATGCTAGGCCATTCCTTTTGTGAGGAAAAGTAGCAGAATTCTGTACTCGGACTTTTACTCTGCTAAAAAAATTGTGAAAATTATACCTACTCTTGTATTAATCTTGCCATGTGTTGTGATCATGTTATTAGATTGTGTATTAATTCCTTGTGGTCGCTAATTTTAAATAAATTATTTCAATCTAATAACTCAATTAGAAGAATACAATGAACTAAAAAAATTAAGGACCTAATTATAAGTACTATTGAATGGGTAATGCCAAAGATAATTATTGAAATTATAAAATCTATATTTCGTTTGATTTTAGAACTTTTCAGAATACTTCTGTTCCTGAAGTTCTCAAATTATTCAGCTTTAGCACCTGAAAAGATGAATACTGAACAATTTGAAAATTCATAAAAGAACGAAACCAAAACATGAGAAGAAAGGTAAAAGAACTTTTTCTTTTATACCAGAGGGTGGCCAAATCAGGCTGCCGACACCACTGTAAGTCTACATTATTAAAGTCATGCGTTATTCATGTAAGGGAGAATTCTAGAAGCTAGCTAGCTATTTCAAGAAAAGTTTATCATATATTATACCTTCAATTACTGGTTGTTTCGATATTTAGGGTTGACCAAAAGTTCTACTTCCATGACTATCCCCCATGATCTGTTGGTCAGACTAGTTCTCAAGCATATGTAATAGATGTAACACTCAGGACTAGCGCCAAATCTTTTTTATTTTATTTTTTACACTAGCAGTCATGGGGCCCAATTTTTGAAATGGACCAAAAATTCCAAATCCATGAGATTTTCTTTCTGACCCCACTTCATGCACGTCTCTCCTTCCTGCTTCCTGCTTTCTATAGGGTTTTATCTGTTTCCAATATATATTTATACGTCCATCAACACTTTTCTTAACTCTCAAACACAAGATCACACGGTGGTTCTCTTTCCCTACCCCGCATGACTCCACTTCCATGCTCATGCACGTCTCTATTCATCTAGGGTTTTCTTTTATGTTCAATCACCTATATATTCACAAGTTAACTTCACAGGTCACGCACATCCCTCATGCTTTTATCATTCATCTTCAACCCTAGATTAAGTTGCCGCTGCTGCCCTCTTCAGCCACCCTGTTCCTGTCATCTTCCCTGTCTGCCACCATGCACCGCATCTCGGCCACCCATGGAGACGCTGCTTAACCATCACCGAGAGTCAAGAACAAACCGAAAATACACCTTAGCCTCCCATGTAGTTGCACTCTCACGGCCTCCCCGCAGCCCACAGCCTCCGTTTCGTCCAGCAGCCTCGCCATCCCGAAGCCAAGCCAACCACGTCGCTGCTCCTCCCTCCTATCACCACCGTGCCCAGCCCACACGAAGCCGTAAGCACCTCTGTTTTGGCTCTAAAAAACAGAGCATTTTGTCTCAAATACCCACTGCCCTTAAGCCATTATCCGCGCAGCCACAAAAGACGCCGATGACAGCAGAAGACGTCAGAGGACAAGCCTCCACTTTTGGACGCTGCCCTGGGTGACCCCAGTCCGTAGCTCCCCGTCGTACTCGGTGCGTAAGTCCTCCCTCTCGCCGTGGTCTCTCTCTCTCTCTCTCTCTCGCTCATCTCTTTCTCTCTCTCTCAGTGTTCCGCCGTCATGTCTCAGCGACCTCCCACTCGCCTGCCCCGCCGCGACCTCCTTCAGTCACGGTGAGCCTCCGTCGCACACTTCCTTCTCTTTCGGTTTCCTCTTTCTTTTTGTTGTGTTTTCTGTTTTCCCTACAAACAAGTAGAAGTTTTGGACTATTTGAAAATATTAACGTACAGATAGTTTTAAATTATATGGTCATGACATCCCTTGTAATTACGAAAGTGCCATCTAGCCTTTGGTCATTGATTTGTTTTCCGTAAAACACCTCAAACCTTGTAAGTGTTTTTTACATTTTTTACCCTTCCAGTTGTAAACTCTTTGTTATTTTTTTACATGTACTCCGGCTCTTTTTTTTTAAAAAAAATGATACCTGTTGGTATTACAATTCTTTTTTTTTAAAGCTTGATTTGAGTAGCAAATGATGAATTTATATCTTAGTCAGAGAAATTAAGTGGTTATTAGCGAATTTGGGAAATGAGGATATCTGAGGGTTACGTGAATATTAGATTTGGAGGAAAAATGAGTTATTTTAGTATTTCAAGTTTATGTATCGAAACACGTGTTCAACTAGAAATTTATGGAAGTTATGTGATTATTTTATAGGTGACGGTTAATATTCATTCAGCATTGTTGTGGGAAAATTTTGAAAGGCTAAAAAGTCCAGGTAAGCGAGGTTCCTATACTAGACTTTGCATAAAATAAAATAAATTGATGTCAATTTTAGAAACTATGCATGTTTTGTTATGAAAAGAAATTTTGAAACGATCTCAGTTATTTATTTTGCATTACTTATGAAATTCTGTATAAGAAGAAAGTGTTTTCTGTCATGACTAGTGTAGAAATGAACTTATTTTTTATATTCTGTTTCTAAACTATGCAAAAAGAACGAATATGAAGAACATGAAAATTTGTGCATAACTTATATTTTTGTGATTTGATTCTGTTATGCTCTGATTCTGTTCAGTACTCTGTTTTAATAAGATGTGGCATCCGAAAAACCTTTGGCATGACTATCTGGTTCTGTATCAGATTCTGTTTCTACTCTATTCAGTTAGAGACCCTACTACGGGGGTTTTACATGGCTTCTGTTTTGATATAATATGGCCCTGCCATTGGAAAGAATAGTGGTACTCTTTTTCAGTTCTGATATGCATCTCCTTGGTTATCCGTAGATGCACAATCCTACCACAGGGGTTAAACATAGCCTCTGTTCTGATATGATGATTATGATGAATCAGATATGTTATGCCAAAGTACCTTTGAAGATTCACATTCTGTTTCTGCTCGGTTGGTTGCCAGGGTTTGCACAATCTTACCACAGGGAGTTAAACATGGCATCTGTTCTGATATGATAAAATAAGATATGATGTTTCAATTATGTTATGTGTAAGAGATTTTGATTATGAATATTTTTTGAACTTTCGTTTTCATATTTTTGATAATATTCTGATTCTGCATTCTGAAAGAAAGTATTTTGTTCTGCATTCTGAACTCTGTAAATGCGCATATTTACACACTAGTATATGTTCTCTGCTTACTGAGTTGTTGATAACTATTCCCTTATCTCCAAACATCTTACAGATAATTTTGATGGCTCAGCTAAAGAACAAGGGTATGAAGTTTTAGCAAGGTGTGATGATCGTAGAGGAATAAGTGCCTGAGGGTACAAGTACTTATTTGAGAGTCATAGTTAGTAAATTGATTATTTTTGGATATTTTGATGTGATGGGTTAAGGATATTTTCGAGTCTTTGGAGAGTTTGTAATTTATGTTATTGAGAATTTCTTTGTTGTCCCTATGAAGGAATATGGGTATTTTGGTTGAGCAAATAAATTAATATTTTATGGAGTTTTCTAAATTTTATAGTTGTGATATTGAAGATGATTTTATGTAATATGTGCTAACTCTCCAGACCTCTCGGAACGAGGCGTTACAGTTGGTATCAGAGACAGGTTAGAGATTCTGCATACTATAATAAGGAGTTTGATGGAATTTGAGGTTTTAGATTCGATTGACTTATTTTGTAGGCTGTAGGACACAACTTGGATATGATTTAAGGTTTTCATTTTGAAGTTGACATAAGTTTGACCTAAAACTGGGGTTGAGGTTTTGTAGACTATAACATATAAGGTTTTAGATATCTGTGGGTTTAGGAAGTAACTCCGGACTTGAGGTGTAGAAATTTTAGGACAAAGAGATGATTATGTGGACAATTAAGGTTTGAGATTCTTCAAATTTTATGGACTGAATATTTGGAGATTTGAGGTTTAGAGATAGTACATACTTTAAAAGTGATTTTGATGAGATTTAAGGTCGTAGAATTCTGCGGGCTCCATCATATGATTTTTGATGATATGTAAGGTTTTAGCACTCGCGAACCTATGGAATGAGTTCCACGAAATCTGACGTTTTAGATTTTGCATATTTTAAGGAAACAATTTTTATGACATTTGAGATTTTAATTCCAGTAGGTGTATTCTATAGACTGTAGGAAATAATTCTAACAGGGTTTAAGGTTTAGATTTTAGGTTGACTTCGTGGAACGAGTTTTGATTAGGAACTAGAGGTTTAGACTTGTGATATTGATGTATTAGAGGCTACATACATGTTGGGAGATTTTGTGAAATTAAATCTGGTGATTCAAAAAATGTATGGACTGGTTAAATGTGGAGGTTAGTTCTCTTCAGATGTACTTGATTGAAATACAATGTGTTTAGGACTACAAGTTGTTAGAGTGCGCAACGGAAGCATGGTTTTGGTGATATGATAGTTTGAGAGTTTATTTTGTTATTTATTTCGGTTTTATATTAGGTGGAGAATTTGAAATTTATCATTTGGTCTTTAATTGCATTATTGAGATTTATATTTTAGACTTGAAATGTTAATGTGCGCGATCTTGTATGACTAGGGAAAATATGGGAGAATATGATCGACAATATTGGAGGGTTAGAATTTGGAATATTAGGTTCAACAATTTTGGAATATTTATTAGGTTTCACAAAATGATTGATGATTCAGGTAGGCATGAAATGGTTGTAGCGGATAAATATTTAGGCTTTGCTTGTGGTACTAGCAATTTCGAGGATGAAATTTTTTTAAGGGGGGGAGAATGTAACACCCAGGCCTAGCGCCAAGCCTTTTTTTTTTATATATATTTTGGGTTAAGTATGTGAAAAGTCCAATTGAAATTTTTCGAGTACTATTTTATGGGCCCAAATTGGTTTTTTTAATGGTTATCAATTTTCTAATGGACTTGCCATTGTAGTTAAATTCTTCGAATATTTTTTCAACTTTCGTTCTAATATTTTTGATAATATTCTGATTCTGCATTCTGAAAGAAAACGTTGTTCTGCATTCTAAAAGAAAATGTTTTGTTCTGCATCCTGAAAGAAAATATTTTGTTCTGCATTTTGAACTCTGTAAATGCTCATGTTTACATACTAGTATATGTTCTCTGCTTACTGAGTTGTTAATAACTCACTCCTTATCTCCAAACATTTTTCAGAGAAATTTGATGGTTCAACTAGAGAACAAGAGTAGGAAGTTTTAGCAAGGTGTGATGATCACAGAGGAATAAGTGTCTGAGGGTACAAGTACTTATTTGAGAGTCATAGTTAGTAAATTGATTATTTTCGGATATTTTGATGTGTTGGGTTTAAGGATATTTTCGAGTTTTTGGAGAGTTTTTAATTTATGTTATTGAGAATTTCTTTGTTGTCCCTGTGAAGGAACATGAATATTTTAGTTGAGCAAATGAATTAATATTTTATAAAGTTTTCAGAATTTTATAGTTGTGATATTGGAGATGATTTTAGGTAATATGAGCTAACTCTCCAGACCTCCTGGAACGGGGCATTACAGTAGATGTGTCCTCCACATTATTATTCAATGAAAGGTGCATGTTTGTAGCTCAAACAAAAGATTTGGTGAGAACCCACATGACTCATTTAAATTCTAAATTCTACATTATAATACATTACCGAAGAGAAAAATAAGATTAAGACATGACTACATGAAAACCTAATGAATAATGGAAAATACAGTCTGTGTAATTGCAAGTCCAAGCAATATGATGGCTGCCAAAACTGAAAGCAAAGCCCAAGGACTATTGAAATAATCGTGCCTCAATTTTGCCTTCCATTCATTCCAGCGTTTGGCACAGTGCTTGTTCATATCAATGGAAGTTTTAGCATAAATGGAGTTGTTGTGTGAAAATGAGACATGCCAACCAAGCTTGTTAAACATGGTAGAAACAACTTCATCTTCACCCAACCAATTTTCAATAATTCCTCTTCGACGGAGTAATTCAACATCCTTGGGTGAATCAATGAGATCATCCATGAAGCACATATAGTCGGTGACGTAACTCGAATCACTGTATGGACCATATTGCTCAAATGCAATTAGATTTCGCAAAAAAGTTTCAGTGTCATCATATATTCTCAAAGGCGAAATTTCCAATACCCCACTGCTAAACTTTATGGCAAACGTGGTACGTTGCTTTCCTTTCTTAAATTTGACTCCACTCTCTTTAAGCTCTGTTGCATTAGGTATTAACTTTATCATATTTTTTGTATCCCTAAATTTTTTTGCCTTCTTGAATTCGATTCCAGCCTCTTTAAGCTCTCTACCTTCAGGAATTGAGTTCCAGTATTCAATCTTGTTCAGAAACGGTAGGCGCATAAATTTCTCTACCAACTTGAATATGGCTCCACAAAATTTTTTCTTACCGTCCTCATTCGTATTTAGACTGAGTAGAAAAGAAAATCTGATTGCTTTCTCAAATTCAACTCCAACCTCTTGAAATGCAATGGCATCAGGTATTAACTTCCAGTTCTCATTCTCTCTCAGTTCATCCCTAAATTTCTCTGCCATCTTGAATTTGACTCCAGCCGCATGAAGCTCCGTTCCATACGGTATTGAGTTCCAATTTTCAATCTTCTTTGGACGATATGGAAACTTAAATATCTCTGTCATATTGAATTTGAGTCCAGATTTTTGTAGCCCTATGGCATAATATATGCCCTTCTTCATGTTCTCCATTTTTGCAAATACTGGACTTACTACTCTACTTATCAGGCCAAATAAATACTTAAATATCACTCCCTTCTTGAATTTGATTCCAACCTCTTGACGTTCTATGGCACGATCTAGTTCCATATCAAGTACTGAAAGCTTGATCATTGTATGTATTAGATCAAGTAGATGCTTAAAATCTGCTTTCTTGAATATGTCTCCAACCTTTAGATGCTCATGTACTCTCTCTGCTAGTGGAGGAGTGATAGCTTTTTGCATCTGACAAAGTCGAGATGGCTTTCCGGCTGAATAAGAGCTCGATCCTTGGACATCCCAATCTTGAAATGGTAATGACCCAAAGAAAAAAGAAATGGCAAGATCAACAAGCTGTTGTCTGATCTGGACTCTTTGATCTACAGAGGTTGAGCTTTCAAGACAAGTAATTTCATTGTTCTGCTCAATATTGATGGTGTGTTCTCCTAAATGTCCGGATCGGTTGGGAAGTGGTGTCTGGCTACTCTCAATCATCATGAACAATTTAGTCAAAACGAAGAATGGAAGTTGATTTTCAAATAACAGTAGATCGCGAGTTACTTTAGGAAGTATCCAGCTAGTTTGGAAGATTGGATCATGCTCATCCCTTGGCGTCCACCTCATAAACTTTCGGAAAAGCTCAATGATGAAACATCCATCAAGTAGCATCATTTCTACAAATTCATTTGTGGTCAGGCTAATGCATTCGACGTAGCAATTACGGGCTCTTTCTTCCAATTCTCTCAAGGCTCTGAAGTATGCTTCTACACTGCTTTCATTTTTCCTTTTAAGCATTTGCTTCAAATACCGCAGCTTATGCTCTTCCATAAGACCCTGGCCAACCTTGCCATGGTAGTTGTAAGGACCGATAGCAAGCAACATGGGTTTGTAAGCCTCCTCATTTACCTTACGTAATTGCTCATGTACTTTAAACATACATCGCTCTTCAGAATTAATTGGAGTCAAGCCAGCTAGCTTTCTGTCAATAGCCTTAATATGACTGGAGAGAGCATCTCTACTCATTTTGTAGAGAAGTAGTAGAGTCTCTGTTCCTAATACAAAGCATTCAAATTCTCAACAAATTTCTAAAAATGTAGATCACGTTTTTTTCTAATGAATGGAGAGAGCAGTCCTCATATGTATTCCAGAGAAATAGTACAAGATCTGTTCCAAGTATTGCATACAAATCTCACTTATTTTTATACAAATCTCAACAAAGTCTCTGTTCCTAATACTAGGCAATTCCTTTGCGAGTGGAAAAGCACCTAGATTGGATAGAAAAGAAGCTGGTAAAAAGAGTGAGAATTCTAATCTTGCTATTGAGATCAGGCCTGTAGTTTAGATTATGTATCAATCCTTTGTGATGTTCTTAATTGTTAGCTGCTTTTTTTTTTTCTTTTGAAAAAAAAAACTAGATCTACTCGCACACTAACAAGTCAGAAGAATACTGAGAATTGATAAAACTAACATAACAATAGTAAAAAATTAAGAATCCAGGAACTCATGTTGAAACGGTAGTACCCAAAACAACTATTGAAAATGTAAAATCCATATTCCGATTGATCTTAGAACCTTTCAGAATACCTCAGAAGATGAATAGAACCATTTGAAAATTATTCCACCCTAATTAAAGAACTACTGAATATTAAAAAGTAGAGATGCTAAGCAATGGCAACCTCTTTTGTTTCATTAGGCTTTGCAGAACATAAAAAAATTAATGGTCAAATGTTTTAATATGTTAGAGGAAGAAAAATCACAAAAGAAAGCCGGCCGGCCAAAAGGAAGAAAGGTTAATTAAAATGGACTTGCTGTTTTAATAAGCGAAAGGAAATGGACTTACTTGCTTAATAATTATGGGTAGATCGCATGCTGCAGATTGCTTCTCTTGCTTTACTGAAAAAAAGGTTCGAGATCGATGATGAGAGTTTCCAATAGGCAGAAAAAAATAAATCACAAAAGAGAGAAAAAAGAAGAAAGGTACGTAGAAGACATTTTTTTGTGCTTTGTTTCCTTTTATAGAAGGGAATTAAAGGTAATGGAGAGTTACATTGGCCGGGCTTTAATGATTCCAAGCAGTAGATCGCACCGAATGACTTGAGTCGACAAGTGGAATAATACATTTGAAACGCAATTAATTGGATTGATCAATTGAGTAGACAAGTGGAATATATTCAATTGGATTCCATCATATAATTTGTCATGTAGACAAGTACATATATTCTATCACCTAATTAACCATATGATTAGTTAATTAACTATAGAATAAATATATAATTTGTCATGACTTGTATTGATCGAGAAGTGTAAGCAGTTAGAAGATACAAAAGTCTAAAGGGTGGAAGGCCCTAACAATGATCCCCAAAGCAGCTAATACAACACGAGAAAAAGAAAAGGAAAAATATAAGAAGCCAATAGCTCCTACCGGGTTACCACAACTGTTGTGTTGCACTTTGCTGGTCCAGTTTGATAGAAAGAAACGCCCACTTCTTTTTCCTCACAATCTTTGGTTAGGACAAGTGGTAACTTAAGAAAATAGCATTCACTAGATGGTCTCATGGGCCGGTGAACAACCGTCAGTGGCTGAGAAGGCGCGTGGAAATCATGAGCCACTACTAATGAGAAGTCGCTCGTTGGACCTGCAAAATTGAAGGCTACTGACCCCATTTCTGCCGCACGAGGCAGCAGAACGTGCACATTGTTAATATCTATAAACACAAATAGCTTCACATGATTTATTAGTTTTATTAATATCTAAAAATATTAGAGAAAAGTGCTTACCTAATACTATGTTTTGTTTAAACTCTAAAGCCCAATAGATATATTATAAATTATATAGGCTATCAACAAATACAGAAAGTTTGATCTTTTCCTCAAAATATAAAGTTATTAAATATAATATAAATAATATAATTTATCAAAATTAATTAAATTGGAAATACTCGATCTCTAGCTCGAATTCATGAGTTAGTTTAGTGCTATAGAATAACTTGAGTAGACAAGTGGAATAATACAGTTGAAACGCAATTCATTGGATTCAATTGAGTAGACAAGTGGAATATATTCAATTGGATAAAAAAGGAAAAGTTTCTATTAGCATTTGGATAAAAAAACAAACAGTACGCTCCCCACATCTATACGTAGGAATTCCCTAATGGAAGGTTTCCCATCTACTAGCCTCGTAGGCCATGGCTTGAACAACTAACATAAGCATAATAACAAAATTAAAAAGTCTATTACATCATTAATCTACTTGGGCCTAAGCCCATAACACTAACTAAAATAAGCTCAGTTCCTACTCCCAACCAGTAGTCACACAAGCTGGCCATGTCGTTCATGACAGCATAAAACCCACAAGCCCAAAGCCACTTGGATTGTTACAAATCCTCCCCCATTGGAGCACCTTGCCCACAAGGTACAAGTAAGTCTCCTTTATCTTGGAAGAACACTTCGCCTCCTGCTAGCATACCATCTCAGAGTCGGAGCGTAATTTGTAATCTTTAGAATAGCAACCTCTAGAATATGGCCTTGTTGATTCAGTTGCAGTGGTCAACTTAATGCCTTATCACTCTTCGTTGAAGGAGACAGTGGCATTGGAACAGGAATCTTGGTATGTGGGTAATTTCCATCAACGCAGACAGGCCAATATGGACCCTTAGTTGGCACATCCAGACTATGCAAAATGATTTCACCTACCTTCATGATGGATATTTTAAAACCTGCAATATCAAGAGATGTCATAAAGGACCTTGTGTACACTATCAACAGCCAGCCCGTGTTCAAGCTGTAATTTCGGCACTGTATTTCTTGATGCGATCATCAATCCCCTTATAGGGGTGGCTCCTAACCCATTGGCCATGAGCTCCACTCTATTGCCTCTTGTAATGGGAATATGGGTTTCCAGTGGAAGTATTGGATTAAGAACATGAGAGATCACCACATCCTCAAGCTGAATGTTGGCCATAGTAGCATAAGGTTCACCATGAATTCCAAGGTCAAGGTCCATGTTTTCTAGACCCAAACATTCAAATATAACCTGCCTATACGGTGTGCAAACAGATAGAGTAAAACCCATTGTTCCAACCATTTCTGATTCACATCTTGTTTTAGCAGCAATATCAACACAAACCATCTTATAAATATTTTTGTCATTATTTATCACCACCAAGACCGCAACACCTCCTAATTATTCACTTTCCACCTTTTTTGTGAAGCCGCAATCACCATGTACAGATAAGACAATCAATCCAGAAAATCTTGAAGATGAACTAGAGTCCTCCCCAACAAAATGTTCTGCCCGATTACCCCATATTATAAAGCCACCATTTCCAGTCTTACACCACTCCATTATACCATGCACTACAACAGCCACAATAGCATAATTAAAATAGACATGCAACATAAGTTGACTCCTCCTCCACGATGTAACCTCTTTCAATGTAAGTAATATACTACCACGTAAGAAAGGTCTCCTCCCAAGTCTATCCACTACCAAAGCAGCCGCTCCAGTAGTGATCAACTTCAATAACCCAAATTAAGATTGAGAACCTGACATTCTTAGGGTTTAACACTTTCTCAGGCCTTTCATCAAACACGTTACAAGTAACGATCACACTAATGTTTTTATCATTGTTTGCACTAAAGTTGCTAAATACTTCATATGAAGAGCCAACATTTAACCTTTGAACCTCCCTCGCTAGATTAACATAGTAATTAAGACGTTTGTGATACTCTGCAAATATTTTTGCTGCTTCATCACATTGTTGCTCATAAGCATTCAACATCACTTCTTGTGCCTTTTCATCTTTTCTATTAAATATCCCTCAAAGACTATCAAAGTAACTAAGTTCGGCTTTTCATTTGCTTGCTTCATGTACAGGAACACCTTCAAAGCCTCTGACATAAAGTTGTAAGCAACATAGCCTGCAATCATGGAGCTCCAAGAACCCCTATCTCTCACAGTCATTTTATCAAACACCCGACTTGCAAGCTCAATTATGGTGAAAGCTGCATAAATTCTCAAAAAAGTATTCACTATATCATCTGACTGCGTCGTCCCACCTTCTCTAACACTAACAGGCATCTGTCTTATTTTAAATATCAGAGAATAATTTCAATAATATTATTGCATTTTAAGCACACGCATCTTAGAAGATCATCAGTGACACACAAGATTACAAGGAACTATTTTTGCGTTCATCTATTTAATTATATAAAAGTCAAGTTTTAATTGCTAACTTGGCGTTTAGTCCGTAATAGTCGGACTATCTGCAAAGCCAACGTTCGCCACAAACCAGCAAACAATTAAATTCAATGAAGCGGTGGTTTTCCAAACAAGTCAAGCAGTGGTTTTCCAAACCGTGCAATGGTTTGTAGATGTGTCCAAAAGCAGAGTTATCATGTTTCATTCGTGGAATCGACGCTTCGAATGCAAAGTCAAGAGGTAAGTTGCAATGGTAAGTTCTCGCATATATTTGAGATAACTCGGCCAGATCCCGTGGATGAAGACTGAAGAGAAATAAAATAGAGGGAAGCGGAACAAAGAGAGACGGTCGTGTGGGAAACACTCTAAGCCATCTCGGATCGATGTAGAAGGATCGACGTCCATCTCGAATTGGATGGACACTCTATGCCATCGGAACTAATTTTATCTTTTCTGCTATATCTCTCACCTTTCCTTCAAGAATACATGTTTGTCGGGTTTTCAACCTCCGCAGGGAAGTCAACAAAAATTCATAGCGTTTTGTCTTGGAAATTCTCATCTACGACTCAAGCTTTGTTGCGGAAGCCTTCTACAAAAAAAAAGAAAAAAAGAATTTGCCATAGAAATGTGGCTCGCCAGGTCTCCAAATATACCGATAGTGGTTACAGAGCCCCGCCGAGCAGCTTCATGATCTTTGTTGCTGTTCTTGGACTTTGTACTTCGGCTTTGATCTCTTTCTATTGCAACAGTATGTGTAGGGAGCGCACTGAGTCATTGAATCTTCTGGTTGACAAGAAGCAGAAGCCCACATCATCTTAAAAAGCCTCGCCGGTACACGGTTGTTGAAGTTTTCAAACCCACGTGGCGTTTTGGCAAATTAGAAGCCTTGGGAAGTGACTTTAGAGGTGTTCTGTACAGAGGAACACTCCCTAATGGGTGTCATGTGGCGATGAAGCGGTTCTCGAGTCAATACCTGAAATCATTGCGCTTGGCTACGAGGCAAGTTTTACAGAGAATTGATGAATTCTCCTAGATTAATAAGGAAAAATTAAGAGAAAGAACAACAACGGAGGCTCACAGACAGACCTACAAATGGAGAGAAAAATAGATGAAAAATAAATGCTAAAGAGGAAGAGATCTGCACGGTTTTACAGCAAAAGGGAAACCGAAAATTAAAGAGATGGAAATGGAACCATAACCAACAGAAAATGGAGGAATGAGCGGTGGCGTTCGCTGACTTGCAGAGGGGAAGAACCGAAAATAAGATGGGAGAGGAAGAAGGAATGCAGCAGACAGCAGCCCAATGAAAAACAGAGGAAAGAAACGACATAAAATGAAGAAGAAGAAGAAGAGAAGCAGCAGCCACATGGATAGAAGAAGGGGATGAAAACTGAAATGGAAAGGAGGTGAAGAAAGGAGAAGAAAAGGAGAGATGAAGAAGCCCTAAGGGCTGGACCAAACGACATCGTTTGGGGGAGTTAGTGGGCTGGGTTGAAAGCTCATGGGTTGGGCTGGGGACCAAATGGGCTGGGCCCAAAAGAAAAATAAAACACACTCAAACAAGCCTGGGTTTACTCCTATTCGTGGATGGTGTTGCGAGAAATAAGAGACGATCATTGTGTTTAACTACTTTCCAAATGGAAGCCTAGATCGTTGGTTGTATGGACTAGGTGTTCTCCCTTGGAGTCTGCGATTCAAACTCATCAAAGAGATTGCAGAGGACTGGCTCATGGAAACTTCAAGACGAGCAGTGTCTTTCTTGAATTTGGAGTCAAAGTAGGGAAATATTATTTTATGGGAAGATTTTTTGCTACTTATCATTAATGGATTAGGTACAACTTCATACTCTTTTATATCATATTTTCTTAGTAAAGAAGAATAAGAAACCGTAAATGACAAATATCCTTCAAAGATATTACAGTTTCACTATCATTTTGAGCCTTTTGAAAATTATCCAGTTTATTACATTTTTTTGACAAAATAAACTAAGTAAAAATAATTATTCATTAGTACTAGACGTAATTTTTAAATATATTGTTTGACACTCTTCCATTTTGTTTAAATAAAATACATATTGAAGAAAAAATTAACTTTAATGTGCTTGAATCTCTGACAGCGTCAGTGCAACGTAAGCCGGTGTAGAAAAAAAAAGGTGCCGATCGGCAATCAAGCATTCTCCATATACATTTTATATAGGCATTCTACATGAAATATTTATTAGTAAAATTAACTCTTTTTTATTGGCATTTTCTATTTTATATGTATTTCATATTTTTTTTTTAATAGTTATAGTAGTGATTATATATAATCAACTATTTAGATTTATAAAATTTAGTATAACTAAAGGTTCGTGCATTGCGCGGGTTATATGCTCGTTAATAAATAAAAGCTGAGTACGTAGTTGTAATAATAGCTCGACGCTATAAACTTTCTTTGGGTTAAATTCCTGATCGGCGATGATCGTTTCCTTCGTCGCTCTCTGCTACCACGAAAAATGAATTCGATCTGCACCAACTAAACACACCCTTCACTCTGCTTGACCTTATCAGCTCCTCCAATTATTAAATATCAATTTGAAAAGTGACAAAACAACCATTTTCTATTTAAAAATTTACAAAACAACCATTTTTCTTATCAATTCTTAAAAATACAGTGTATCTCAATTAAGTTATAAATTAAAATAATAAATGGGAATTCTTCTGTTGTAATTTATGTAAGAACAACACCATATGCTATGAAAAATTTTGGATCAAACCCCATCATTAAATATTCGGTTCACGCTATTTAACCAACAATCTTACGAACGAACTATTAGGTAAACAATGAATTTTCAAATTTCAAAAAAATAAAATAAAATGATCAGTTTTAAAACTTAATCTTCCCGGGTACTTTTGCGGTTTCTTTATGTGGTATTTTTCTTTTCTTTCCTTTTATTCATTAATTGCTCCTTACAATTCTCATTTCAATCTATCGACAGAATATAGCTTCGGCTCTTCAAAAAGAAAAAGTCCAGAAATGAGGAAGTACTAGAAAGCTCTTCAAAGTGTCCTGATTCATTCATTCAAAGCAAGCTCCTCCATTCTGTACATTGCGTCGTCGACTCCATTGTTCCAGATTCATCTCCCGTTGCTTACTTATTTCTTTTTCTTCTGAACTACTCATGACATTTCATGCCTAGTACCTGGTCTTTTTTCCTCTTTCGGTTTCCTTTTTTAATGGGTTGGGTGCAAAAAATGTTGTTGCTAAAAGCAGTACTGTCTTGATCGTTTATTTTTCCTCCTATTATTATTATAGTTATTATTATTATTATTTTAGTTATTATTATTATTATATCCACTGTCTTGGTTGTTGGAGGCAATAGATTATAGATTTGCTATTGAGCAAATTTGGTGAGATTTTAATAATGGCTATGCTTCCACACATGTTGTATGCCTGCTATTTGACGAGCACATCGATTTCGAGACAGGTTTATCTCTTGCACTTCCCATTCTTCAACGTTTTGGAGCAGCTGAGATGTCTCTCATTGTTCTTTGCATTATCTAATCTGATGTAAGAAGTGACTGTGCAATTAGTTTGCATATAGGCGCATGCTTTTTGGTCTTTGCAATGCCAATCACTTTCCAAAGATGCATGATGTTTATCTTCTCGGACATGATAGAAACATTTTTAGAAGTCTTCATGGATGACTTCTCGGTTTTTATCACTCTTTTGATAATTGTTTATCTAATTTATCTTTAGTTTTGCAAAGATGCAAGGAGACAAATCTTATTTTAAATTGGAAAAAATGTCACTTCATGGTCGAGGAGGAAATAGTGCTTGGCCACCGCATCTCTTTCAACGAAATTGAGGTCGACTGACCAAAAATAGAAGTTATTGACAAACTCCCAACACAGACCAATGTGAAGAGCATGAGAAGTTTCTTTGGTCACGCCGGGTTCTATCGTCGGTTTATCAAGGATTTTTCCTAAATTACTAAACATCTTTGCAATCTGTTGATTAAAGATACTCAGTTTGAGTTTTTTGATGAATGCTTGCATGCTTTTAAAACATTGAAAAAGAAATTAATTTCAGCACCTATTATTGTATCACTGGCTTGGAATTTACTTTTTGAATTAATGTGTGATGCTAACGATTATACTATAGGGATTGTTTTGGGGCAGAGAAAATATCAAATTTTTCATTTTATTTATTATGCAAGTCGAACCTTAACAGAAGCTCAACTTAATTATGCTACTATTGAAAAAGAATTGTTAGCAGTTGGGTTTGCCTTTGACAAATTTCGTTCTTATTTGATAAGTTCAAAGGTGGTCGTCTACACCGATCACTCAGCTCTTAAATACTTGTTGTCGAATAGGGATGTCAAACCAAGACTGTTAAGATAGATTTTGCTATTACAAGAGTTCAATTTAGAAATAAAATATAAGAAAGGTACCGAGAATGTAGTGGCCGACCACTTATCTCATCGTGAGCTTAAAGAGGCAGTTGGCGAGGAGAAGTTTCCAATTAATGAGACCTTCCCTGACGAGCAATTAATAGAGATACAAGTCGTTCCATGGTATGTCGACATGGTAAATTATTTGGTGTCTAGAATTCTACTAGCCGAGATGACATATCAACAAAAGAATAAGTTCTTCTCCGACTTGAAATATCATTTTTGGGAGGAATATTTTCTATACCAGTATTGCGTGGACCAGATAATCAAGAGATATGTACCTGAGGAGATGGAGCACATACTCAGACATTGCCACTCATCGGAAGCGGACGGCCACTTTGGTGGAGCAAAAAGGGCAGCAAAAGTTTTACAATGCGGCTTTTATTGGCCAGCTATTTTTAAAGACTCTTTTAATTTTGTTAATTTATGTAATCATTGTCAAAGGGTGGCAACATTTCTAGAAAACGTGATATGCCTTTAAACAATATTTTAGTGATTGAATTATTTGATGTTTTGGGTATATATTCCATGGGTCCTTTTCCATCCTCATATTCTAACAAATTTATCTTGGTTGCTATAGATTATGTCTCCAAATGGGTGGAAACAATCGCCTTGCCGACCAACGATGCAAGGGTCATAGTGAATTTTCTACGGAAGAACATTTTTTCCCAATTCAGCACTCTGAAGGCCATAATTAGTGATGGCGGCAAGCATTTTTGCAATATCCAATTTGAAGCGCTACTAAGTAAGTATGGAGTTACCTATCACGTGGCGACACCATACCATCCTAAACAAATGGTCAGGGCAAGGTGTCTAATCGGGAGCTGAAGCGCATACTAGAGAAGACTGTGAGTATCTCTTGGACAGACTGGGCGAGAAGGTTAGATGATGGGCTATGGGCCTATCGGACAGCATTCAAAACACCGATCAGTAAGGGTGTAAATCGGTCAGTCTGGTCTGGTCCAGCCATGGACCGAACTTTTCGGTCCACCATTTTTTCCAGACCGGACCGGACAGAACACCCATAGGGACCGGACTAGTCCGGTCCATTTGGTCTGGCCTTTTTTTTTTTTTTTTAATCAATTAATAAAAAAAATTTATTTAAAATACTAAATTAAACTAAGTGACTTATTAATATGGATTATGTAACAAACTCAATAAAAAAAATATTTTATATAAAGTCAATGATAATAAATTAGATGAAAATTACATTATTAATTTCTATAATTACTATATAATTAACTAATTGATATTATATATTAGTTAATTGATAGAATATTAACAAGTGTTAATAACATATTTAAAATTTTATATGGTTAACAAGTGTATATATATATTATAATGATATAGTGATACTAATACTATATATTATAATTTATATATTAATACATGATACTAAATACATATAGTTATAGACTTATGGTGATTAGTTATTATGAATCATGATTAGTATAACTATATAATAGTATTAGTATAAAGTATTAGACTATTGGTAATATAGTATATAGTGATTTAGTAAAGCTATATAATAGTATTAATATTATACTATTAGTATAGTTATATATTAGTATTAGTTATAAACTTATAGCCCTTAGTCATTAGTCATTACTTATTAGTCATAGTGATATTAATAATTTAATACTATAAATAGTTATAGACTATAGTTATAGTGATTTAGTTTAGTTATCAATTTATAATTATATAATTATATTGATGATGTTAATTGTTACTTTGTTACTAACTTAGAGAATGTGAATGTATTATAAGTGTTAATAATACAGTCTAATATTGAATAGTTCCCCTCAGAGCGAGTAATGTGTATGTATATTATATATATATATACACTGCAACAGATTTCATTTATTGTGACGGATGAAACTATCACAAAAAATAAGAAAACCGTTACAGAAACTTTTTTGTGACAATTTGAGACCGTCACCACAACAGTCACCATAAAGGCATCACAGAAAGCATGTTGTGACAGTTTACTGTATAACCGTCACTAAAAGTCTTTTTTCTGACGGTTGGAAGTCTTCCATGAGATGCAATGTTCACACGTAAAGAGATCTTGTGACAGTGGAATTCCGTCTCTGAAAGTAACATTCTAATGTTTGCCCGATCGATAAGCATTCGAAAGATAACTATCTAACATTCAATATTTTTCATTCGCAAGTTTGATTTGCATACGCACATAATTAGGCAATTGTTCGAACGTTAAAGATTTAACGTTCGGATGCTTAATCAGTACGTTCAAACATATCATTTTTAATCATTCGAACATTAAGAAATATTTGTTCAATCGTAACAGAATAAGTTTGAACGTTTTTTTGTCAATGTTCAAATGGTGATTTTATTAGGGATGAGATTTTTCGTCCCTAAATAAACTCCTTCTATCATTTTTTAGGGACAAAATTTGAGTTTTGTCCCTACATCTCATTTTTTGGGATGATTTTCATTTCGTCCCAAACAAAAATCGTCCCAAAAATGAATTTTTGTTTTAGTGTATTCAACTAGTAAGTAATTATAATAACTTTGGACTTTTTTAGTATATTAATTGTTAACAAAAAATCAAAATTCATAGTATATATTATAGGAATTAAACATCATCGATCCACACTACAATTATAGAAAAAGACTTATTAGTCTACTTACTGACCCACTAAACATATAATTGATGTGAGAATCTATCATATCAGCTAACATAAAATAATTAGCATTTTGAGTTTTTTTTTAGTAACTATAAATGATCCAACAAATGGTACGGTGTGATTAAACACCAATTTATAAGTAGTAAACTTAAAAAATATATTACATAATTAGTTAATTGATTTAAAGGATATTGGACTCAAGGTTCATCTAGTGTAGACATATATTATTATGTAGGTAAAACGGAGTACTCTAAATTAATGTTTAACTTGTAAGTTGTTGAATATAAATGTTCACTAGGGTTGTAATCGGTCCGGTTTGGTTCGATTTTGTACATATTTTATAATCGAATCGGTACATACCGGTTTTGAGATTTGAAGAACCAATACATCACCAGTTACACTCTTAAACCGGTACTTCCGATTTTACCGGTTCCGATCCGGTTCGGTCCCCTTTTTCTGGTATATTATATAATATATATATAATATAGTATATTATAGTACATAATCATATAGTGATAATATATTTTAGCTTATTATAATATATATTATAATTGTATTATAGACTATATATAGAGTGATATATTATAATATATAATATAGTGATATTATAATATATAGTGATATCGTATTAATATAACTACTAATACAATAGACTATAGTGATAATATGTAGTTATTTATATATGATTTTAAAGTTTAATATTATATTAATTATTAATTTATCATATAATACAAAATTATTTTGTATATATTTATATATATAAATTATATATAATATAAAAAATCATATAAAAAATATTTTATACAATATAAAATTAAAATATATATTTATTTATAATTATATATATATGAACTGGTCTGGTCTGGTCCGGTTCAATAAAGCCCTGAGCCCAGAGGCCTGTAGAGTTTGCTCTTATTTCTTAATATCAACTCCAAATAAATAATCTAGAAACTTCAATAATTATTCAACACAAATATCCTTGCTCCTTCATTGGGACACTAAAGAAAATCCTCAATAAAATAAATTAAAAACTCACCAACAACTCAAAAATATCCATAACTTAACATACCAAAATAATTGATAACAATAGCTCTATTAAACATGACCCCATAAATACTTGTACCAAATGACACTTATTCCTCTACGATCATCACACCTTGCTAAAACTTCATACTCTTGTTCTCCAACTAAACCATCAAAATTATCTGAAAAATATTGTGGAGATAAGGGATGAGTTATCAACAACTTAGTAAGCAGAGAACATATACTAGTAAGCAAACATAAGCATTTAGGGAGTTCCGATCGCAGAATAAAACACTTTTTATTTTCAGAATGCAAAGTCAGAACATATTATAAAAAATATCAGAGTGAAATTTCAAAGAATAGTCTTATTCAAAATTCCTTTGGCATAGCATAACTGAACACATCATATCATAACAGAATTTCATGTTTAACCCCCGTGGTAGGGCTGTGCAAACCTCGGCGGTCAACCGAGCAAAAACAGAATGTGAATCTTCCCTTTATTATTCTCGGAGTCCTGAGTATGCACACAGGAAAGATCATGCAGAAAAACCACTTTACTTCCAAAGTGGGTGCACCAAAAACAGAAAAGTTGGTACCAACCAGAACAGAGACCACGGTTTTACACCATTGGTAAAGGTGAGAACGAAACAGAAACAGAATTTCATGTAAGAGATTTTCAGAAATCGCATCATATCGTACTAGAGTACAAAACATATTCAAAACAAAACAGAACCAGATCACAAAAATATAATTTTATGCACAAAATTTAATATTTTCTCTATTTTGCACAGTTCAAAAATAAAATGTAAAAATAACTCATGTCTGCATCAGTCATGCCAAAAAATACTTTATTCTTATACAAAATTTCATGAGTAATACAAAACAAATAATTGAGGTTACTTCAAATTTCTTTTCATAACAAAGATGCATGTTTTTCATAAAATCAACCCCGGATCATTTTTATTTTATGCAAATTCTAGCATAGAAACTTCGTTTATCTGGACTTCTTGACCTTTCATAATTTCTCCTCAGCAGTATTTAGCAAAAATCAATTGTCACCTATAAAATAGTCATGTACTCCTATAAATTTCTAATCGAACACGTATATCAATGCTTAAACCTGAAATACTACGTAACCTATTTTTCCTTAAAAAAAAACAATCTACAACTCTTATAACCCTAAAATATAATCACTTCCCAACTTACCTCAATATCAATTAACACTTCCGACTTATACATTAATTCTAAAATATTTCTGCAAAAATATATATTTTGTACCAATATAAAGCGAAACTAGGCCAAGTTTAAAAGAATATAATTACAAATTTTCTGAAAACCTGTTAAGGACCATGGTACAATTCACGTCCAAAAATAAAAATATGCTTTGGCTTATAACTCAAGGGTAAAATCATAATATCCTAGATCTAATCTTCCCTAACTTTACATAAAGAGCAAAACACCTTTATATACAGGGAAACATTTTTGCTGGAACCAGATATGCATGCGACAGAAAACTCACTAAAACTGGAAACTTAAACCAACTAAATACTAATGGCATTATTGTGATCCACTAAAACTGAAACTTGTTTTTAAGTTTGAAAAAGAAAGAGGCAGCGACGAGGCTCACCGATAGGGAAGGAGGTCACGGCGGAGCTGGGTTGCAGTGGACAGTGGCTATCCTGGCGGCGTCGCACGTGCTGATGATGAACGTGCGGCTGATCAGGGCTGACGAAAAGTGTTCGAACGGTGGTTTGTAGTTGGCTAGATGGTTTCCCGTCATGTAACGGGGCTGAAAAATTGAGGGCACTGGGAGATTTTCTTACTCTATTTTAGGGTGTAAAAAATAGAGGGTGATGGCGGCTTGTGTCTTCCGTCGTGCAGATGAGATCTCATTCGAGGCAATGGATGGCGGCAAGGATCCTCTTGCGTTACAATGACCTGCTGGTTTCCGTGTGTGGAGTTGTAGTGGCTGGGTTGTGGCTACTTGAAGGTGGTGAGGCGGCAATGAGTAACTAAGAGAAAAGGGAGAAAATTGAAGCATTTATTCTAGCTTTTGGTATAGGATGATGAACGTGGGGGTTGAAGAGCAAAGATAGCTACTGCAGCGTTGGTTCAGGGGCAACTCCTTGTGCAACAGTATATCTTTGCATAAGTAAAAATATGGCACCGTAGGGTAGAGAAAGAAAACCAGCGAGTGATCTTGTGTTTGAGAGGCAAGACAAGTGTTGATGAACATGTAAATATATATATATAGGAAACAGATAAAGCCCTAGAGAAAACAGGAAGGGGAGACGTGCATGAAGAGGGAAACGGACGTGAAACTGTGCATGTCGTGGAGTCTAGAATTGTTTTCCTGGGCTTGGGCTCTTTAGCCTAAAAAAAAATATTTGGCCCACGTCTCGAATCTTGTATGGGATTAATGAATGGGCTTTTTCCCTAAGTTTTGGTCCTCGACTCAACCTAAAAAAATTACACTTGTCCCAAAAAAATTCCAAGTGAAAATCCACTTGGTCCATTAAAAGATTTTAAACTTAATTATCAAACCTATTGAAAAATTATATTCCGCCAACATAAAAAAAAATTGGGGCTCGTAGTCCATAAAAAAAATACTCATTAATCCCAAGTGGGCTTTTCTTACCTATAAACCCAAAATTTTTTGTAAAGCGGGCTTGGCTAGGCCCGGGTGTTACAGGTTCGATCCGGTGTTAAAAAAAGGAAAATTGGAACCTGACCGATTTTGACCAGTTTTGATAAAAATAAAATCTGTACCGGACCAAACTAAATTCGAACTAGTTTTGAGTAACGTATTTATACACTACAACAAAAAGAGCTATGTGGACGATTTTTGTTTATAACGAAATGAAAATCATTCCAAAAAAGGAGATGTAGGGACGAATTTCAAATTTTGTTCCTAAAAAATGATGTTACTGTTCATTCGAAAGGTATATTTTGGGATGAAAACTTTTGTCCCTAATAAGATAACCGTTCGAACATCAACAAAAAACGTTTGAACAGAATAAAATAAACATTCAAACGAAAAATATATATGGTCGAACGATAATTTGATGTGTTAAGTGAAAACATTTAGCAAGATATTGACTTAACGTTCGAACAACATACAAAAACGTTTGAACTCTAAAGTTAAACAATGTTCGAACAGATATTATTTATGATCAAATAGTAAATTGGTGGGTTAAGTTAATAAATTTTGGCAGGACATTGACTTACGATTCGAATATATTACTATACCATTCAAATGGTAAGTTAATCAATGTTCGAACGTAAAATAAAGTTTTCGAATGGTAATTAGAGGAATGCTACTTTATATGTTTTAAAATTATTTTTTATTATTTTGGATTTTTTATTTTTTATTTTATTTTATTCTTATTAAACTAATTGAGTTGTTCTACTTATCATCCATACACCACATACTTGTTATAGGAAAAATAAAATAAATAAATAAATAAAATAGGTGAAGTGTGTCGTGTATACTGGGGATGATAAGTAGAATTATTCTTATATTAACTAATAATTTATATAAAATTTATCAATTAAATAATAGGAATAATATAAATCAATAATTAATTCAAAAAAGATAAAAAAAAGATTTAATTCATAATTAAATCAAATTTACAAAACACTAGATATTATCCATACCAAAAATTTTAAAAAATGTAAGTAAAAGATAGAAACTACTATGATCCCAACTCTCTGCACACATCCTCAACTGTAGCTAAACATCCCTCTATCTATGTCAGTCGAGTACTAATCGTGACCTGAGTCGCAATAATGGAATCAATTTTTGTACGTAACTCAGAGATGCTAACATTCATCTCTGTACGTAACTCACACATGGCAGTACGGACCTCCATAGGCACTGCATCGATCACCCTGATGTGTGTCCATTGATCTCTACATGCACTATATCGGCCATCTCCTCAAAAATAGTTGTACGTGATGCCTCGGCCTACGTGGATGTCTCACCAGCTGATACTCCACGATCTCCTGGCTATGCATCTCTCTGAGTATCAACCCAGTCTGGAACAGGTCCACAAAGACGAAGTCTCGAGTGTCCATGCTTCGTGACAGGGTGGTGCTGTTGATCGATCCCATCAGCTCCCATTGACGCTAGGCAACATCTGGCATGACCCCGGCATATAGCAGAAATCAGGTGATCATGATCCGAATGGCAGTATATCCGTCCTAATGTACCAGGCCTCTAATCGAATCCTATCGAATATATACCCCACTAGGTCGATAGGAATGTCACGAGTGACGCGTATCATTGGCGATTATCAAATTCATGATCTTGAAGAAAGAAGATAGATCTGCCTGCTTGATGCTCTTCATCCCATCATACAAAGTAGCATATGGACCAACAACCAAGTCTCTCACCTCATGATCAATAAGGGCATCGAGCTCATATGTATAAACTAATCCCTCATCCTGAGCCGTCTCTGCATCACCCGAAGGATTAGACTCTCTAGGAACCACATTCGGATATGCATCGCACAGTTTAAGAATACTGAGAAATTCAGCGAGTCTGTTTGCTGAAAATATAACTGGAGCTCCTCGGACAGAGATCGTGTATGCCCCTCTGTTATCTAGGCTGGCACCACTGAACTGTTTATAGAACTCAGCAACGATGTCAATATAAGACACGAGCTCCCATGCTTCTTCCCTCTGATCTAGGATTGGTGCCCAACCACGATCGTTGAAGACTGATTGTAGAAAATGACCCTCCCAGATAAGAGTCACGAAGTCAGAAATGTTCACCTGCCGCTATAGTAAAACAGTCCTCTCTCGAACTGTTTGGATGGAAGGTTCACCTGGTCTACCACACTTACATCCCCTATAAGATATTATCAACCTGAAATTTAAAAAATAAAATATATATGCAACATTAGTGATAAAATGTAATAAATAAATATTCACAAAATTATATAGTAATATCAATTTAATAAATTAATTGATAGAATAACAAAATATGATAAAAATAAATTAATTAGTTAATATTAATTATAAATTAATTATTAGTAATTTAATATTAATTTAATATTTAAAAAATGTGATAAATATTTATATTAATTTAATTATAATATAATATAATTTGCATTAACATTTAATTGATAGAACTACAGAATGTGATAAAAATAAATTAATTAGTTAATATTAATTAGAATATAATTATTGACCGGTTTTGTGTTCACATTACACAGTATCTCAAAATTATGCCACCGAAGAGGAAGGAAGTTCGCATCCATTCCCACTTGTTCCTAGCTTTCAGTCTGATTCACCACTAAATACTAACTCTACAGAACAAGGTAAATATCTAATCTAATACTCATTTTTTTCAATTAAAATAATTGATAATTGATACAAGGTAAGTAACTAAATATTTTATAGAGTTAACAGTACAATCTCGTCAAGGTCGAGGCACTACTAGAGGCGTGACGTTGGAGAAATATCGTAAAGTGGGTAAGATTAAAGTTAACATTCCTGACGAACATACCGAAGGCGAGGGACAACAAGCAACTTGGCTTGCATCGCATGTAGGTGCTCTTACATGGATTTATGCACCTTTGGTTACGAGTTCATGGCATAAAGTCCCATAAAATGTGAAAAAGCTTATAAAAAAGCGCTGTTTGGTACGTAATATTTAAATAATGAATTTATATTAATATTATTTAATATTCTAAGTGATAATATCTGTGTATATATTTTTCAAGAATGATTTTGAACTAAATTTTGGTTGGAGAGAGGAGCGTAAGACTGTCGATGAGCTTATGTGTAATGCATTCCGCAAGTATAAAATAAGGTATCATGAGCATTATAATAAGTAGGAGAACAAGGAAGATGCACGTCAGCATCCATTTCAGGTGTCCAACCTTTCGATTGGGAAAAATTTTGTAACATGTTTGAGGATCCAACATATAAGGTAAATTAAATGAATTCTTTACGTGTCCTATTCATAATTTTCGCTTACTAATATTTACAACATCTTTACAAGAGCGAAGTTCTATAAACAAAGGAAATAGATAGAAGTTGAAAATTCATCATCATGCAGGCTCAAGATCTTTCCATCGCCTCTCTATGAAATTAATAATATATTTTTTATTCTAGATAGTTTTTTTTTTAGGTACTAATTTTAATATTGACTTTATATCTTAACAATGTCTTTTGTAGTAAGAGTCATATACCAATTATAATCTGACAAAAGTATATGCTGCATCACATACTGATCATACTGGAAGGTGGACTCATTCCGATGCTCATGAAAATTATATAAGTATTATAATCTATTTTAATTAAACATATTTGAATATTTGTGACAGTATTAATTCTTTATGTTGTGTGTAAGATAAAATAGTTGCCCTACGTGTTAAAGCTGCATTAGATCAAAATTCATCAACAAATGATGTTGAAATTCTTACACAAGTTATGGGTTAACGTTCATGATATTTTAGGGGTTTGGTTCATTGTGTAAAGCCTTCTAACTCTTCCTCAACATCAAGTACCTCTATAGAGTTAGAGAATACGAATTCTAGGACCGAAAAATTGATTGCAAGACAGCATAAGTTAGAGGCTCAATTGACGAAACAAGCAGACATGGAGTTGCGTATGAAACAGCAAGAGAACAACAAGAAGAGTTTAGGAGAGATATGCAACTCCAAATGCAAATGCTTATGTAACAGTCCAGGTCTCCAAGCAACTGATTATCATGTTTTGCATAGATTTTGAGATTTAATTATAAAGTTCTGTATTGATGACATTATTAGTATTATTACTATTTTATTTATTTAGTTTGGACTTATTAGACTAGCTTTCTTTGTATGGAACAATTTGTAATGTATTTTTTAAAATCTTACTTAATTATGCCTATTTTGTTTTAAATTTTTGGTTTAAAATTAACTTTAATCGTTCTAACGTCCATGAAACGTTCAAACAATGATACATCAGAAACAAACGTTCGAACATCACATGATGTCGTTCGATCCTTTCATTATACGTTCAAACATCTTACTTAATCTGTAAAAATATAATTTCCTTCGATCATCAATTTGTTTGTTCGAACGCTCCCTCATGTCTATTTGGTCGAATGAATTGGTATCGATCGTTCGAACATACATATGCATTCAAACGTTTTTTGTTGGCATTCGAACTCCTTTCTGGGATGAAATTCAATCATCTCAGAAATAATGTCGTTTGAACATGATTGAACGGTCCAGCAAATGTTCGTCCCAAAAGATTATTTTGGGACGAAATTGTTATTTTCGTCCCAAAATATCTTTTGGGACACTGATATTAGGACGACCTTGAGACACTTTTTTTTTGTCCCAAAATGTGTTTTTGAATAAAATCCAATCTTTTGGGATGAAAAGTTTCATCCTAAAATACATGATCTGTTGTAGTGCATCAAGTAGCTTCATTTCTACAAACCCATCTGAGGAGATTTGAGAGAACCAGAGTGAGAGACAGAGAATCGAGGAGATGACTTTTTTTATGTATCTCTATGTGACGAAGAATGACTAGCAAGGAACTTTAATTTTTACAGTGTCATTTCATATTTTTTTCCTTATAATATTTTTTCTTCTAATTTCCATTATATTTAACTTATTAATAATAGAAGAGTGTACGTTGCATTTAGATTCATCATTGTAAACTTACGAATTAACAGCTTAATCATGTTGAGACACTCGCCAAATAATGAGAAAATGCTGAATAAAAAGATAATGAAAAATACGTGTAATAAATAAGCTCAATTTACAAACTTTAATAGTCCCCGGGGCATCCTTAATTGCCATGGTTGGGTGGGTTTCCCAAACGTACTGGCCCCCCGGCCCAGGTCATTAAAATCCTTGCAAAAAGCTGAGAAGATGCATTTACAGCTGGTCTTAATTCAGGCCATGTGATGGCAATTAAGCACGAAAGGTCAACCAAGAGAGGACTACAAAGGTCAACCATGTCATGATCTGCAAGCTGGGCGGTCATGTTACGGATACGTCGACGTCATGCATGCAGAACGGGAACCACGCAATGAAGGAACATGTCTAAGTTGGTAGGTAATCAAGAGTCATAGAGTACTATTAGAGTGGTAAATTGGCTGTCAATAAATAGACTTATCCTCAAGGCTAAGGCCAACGTGCATGGTGGGATACGGCCAGGGTTAAAAGCACGTCGACGTCGCGCAGAACGGCCTGGAACCACGCAATAAAGGAGCATGTCTAAGTTGGTAGGGAATCAAGAGTCATAGATCAGTATTAGTGGTAAATTGGTTGTCAATGAATAGACTTATCCGCCAACGTTCATGGTGGCCAGGAGTCTGGTTGTCATGTTTATCTTTACTACCACCTTACTTACATATATAGCGTATAGAAATTATGAGATTATGGTTATTTTAGTACTCCTTCGGCCTGCTCAATGCGTCTGCGACCTGGTTGCGGCCTGCCCTGTATTCCACACAAAATCGAATTCTGCTCGTGCCAAAAGATGGCACTCATGAAGTAGAGCTTTTATAAAACATCCGAAAAAACCTGCTACGGACCTATTGAGCAGGAACAATAAATACGATTGCAAAATGCATAATTTGATTTTTCATTAATATAGTTTTTAATGTGTGTGCATTTCGTCTGCCTTCCTGACTACTGGTAGGTAATTGGGCTTTGCACTTCGGCCCTGAGAATGCCATGTCAAGATGACTATTTACTAGTAATGGCAATCAAAAAAGATCATATTGATATATTTTTTTTTAAATTCATCATCATTAATATAATAAAATATGCATGAAGTTGTTTTGAACTTTGTGTTTGAAAGAGGACTATATTTCCTGATCTAATAACCTACATATTTTATTGCTAAATAAACTAGAATCCGGCCACCTCCTAAAGAGAAAAATAGTGACCAGAAGATTATATTTCATACATGTTTATAATGTTTTTTTCTCTCAAATCCTCGTCTAGACGCAGCTTTTGTGTCAAATCACTTAAAAGATCAATCATATTCTCTCCTTTCAGACTACTTATTGACAGATAAGATCTCACCATATTTAGATGGTACAAAATCAGGAATCACTTAATTTTAAGAATCACTCACATTAGTCTACTTGCCTTATGTATAATTTTCTATACTTAGTCCCTTGTACATTTATATATTTGTAAAGCTGAATACAAATGAATATACACTTTGAGCAAACACATCTCCCTCTTGTTTCTTAACATGGTATCACCCTAAAACAGATCCACCTACACACTGCCCATGGCCAACTCGTCCAACCCATCTATTTCCTCCCCTTATCTCCTTCATCTCTCATATTCACCAAGTTTAATCTTTGTCAATGGCCTCCTTATCGGCGAAAACTATCCAAAATGGCGAAAAGTCATGACAAGAGCTCTCAATGCCAAAAATAAACTTAGTTTTGTTGATGGAACCCTCAAGCCCCCTGACCCTACCACACCCCAATACAATCAATGGAACCAAACGAAGGACATGGTTTTTACTTGGATCCTCAACTCCATCAGCCTTTCCCTTACTAATTCTCTTGAGTATCATACAGGCCCCCGTGATGTTTGGGTCAATCTCTCATCCTATTTCTATCATGGCAATAATGCCCAAATCTACCAACTTAAACATGCTCTTTCCTCCCTACAACAAACCTGTTTCACCAAAGCTTTAGGACAGGAACTTTTTCAACACTTCTTGCGCAAGTTGGGCATTATAGATCTCCATGCACCAACTTGAAGGGGAGTATTAACCGATAATATCTCACCATATTCACTTAATTTTAGGAATCACTCACATTAGTCTACTTACCTTATGTATAACTTTCTATACTTTGTCCCTTGTACATCTATATATATGTAAAGCTGAATACAAATGAATATACAGTTTGATCAAACACGTCTCCCTCTTGTTACTTAACACTACTTCACTCCTATTTATAAACTATTCATTACTTTTTCATTACTATTCACAGATCATTTGAGATCTCTACATCATCCAAATGTAATCTAAGGAGATGTTTGGAGAATGAAATGAAATGAGAAATTGGTCCGATCCAGGGGGTGATGGATCAAAATTTTTGGTCCATCATTTTTCCGGATTGGACCGGATCGAACACCTATATGGACCGGACCGGACCAATAGCTATCGGCTCAATCCGTTCGGTCTGGCCCAATTCTTTTGTTATTTTGTTTCATCTTTTTTTGTAAATAAATTAATAAAAAATTATTTAAATTACTAAAATTAAAATTAAGTGAATTATTGATGTGGATTATGTAACTAATTCATTAAAAAAATATTTAACTATAATTATATTTATGATGTTGATAATTACTATTTACTAACTTAGACTTTACTCTTTAGTATACATAGTTATTAATAATATCATACATTTTATATATGGTTAATGAATATCAAATAATTTCATTGTACATAGATTATTCATGTTTGCTTGCAACTAAGGTATTTAAAAAAATTTCCTAATTACTTTAATTAAGTGTAAATAGTAGAGTATGTATGATGTATTAACTATTTACATATAATAACATAAATTATTACATGATTTATGATTTATTATTAATTGATAGCATATATTATTTAATATTTTATATGGTCAATGATAATAAATTAGATGAAAGTTACATCATTAACTTATATAATTATTATATAAAAATAATAGATTACATTATTAAAAATATTTTTAAGAAATATATATAGAGGTTCGGTTCAGTCCGATCCGGGCCATAATTTATAGACACTGGGACCAGACCAAATTTCTTCAGCCCACAATTTTTGGGATCAAGACCGACCAGTACAGTATTCGGTCCTGTCCGATCTGGACCAAATTCTGTACACCCATAGAAATCTGTGAATAGTAGTAAAATGGTTTGAGTTATGATGTTTTATGGAGTTTTAGGAAATGAGCGAAAAAAAAAATTGAATAAAAATATTATAAAGTTAAAATATTGTTATAATATTATTTTTTAATATTATTTTTGTTTTGAGATTTGAAAAAGTTGAATTTATTTTTTTGTATTTTGTTTGGAAGTTTGGGAAGGTTTTAAAAATTAGGTAATAATTAAATGAAAAAGTTGAATATTTAAATTTGAAAAGTGTATGTTTGAGTGTTGTTTAGATGTTGAGATGAAACCATCTCAACATCCAAACAATCTAGTCTCTTCAATGAATTTTTTTCTTTATAAAAAACACATGAACAAGAAATATGATGATTATTTTTTATTTTGTTCAAATCAAAAATTTTAATGTGGCCAATTTTTTAATCTTGATAAAATTGCTTGTTATACATTGAATGGATATAAAATGGATCGATTACATCCATAATATATATTTTTTAGACTTATAAATAAATAAATAAAATAGCACCTAATATATACATATACATACATAAACAAACATAATTATGGTTTTTGAAACGTGGTTTTTGTTGAGTGGGTGGAAAATCTACTATTCTAAAAATTTGAAACGTGTTTTTTTTTTTTTTTTTTTTTGAGTTTTAGGAAAGTAAATAGGAAAATCTAAATAAAAATTGTATATATGATTTATATCGGAGTTTGTGAAATTAGCTAGATAGGTAGAATTTAAGAGTTATTTTACTTATTTTTCAAAGCAAGGATATTCTGCGTTTATTAAGACTTAATGCGATCCTTTCATTTGTGTCTCTAATATGTTCTGAAACAGAGTCTCTGTCTTCATTAAAGAGTACTTTCTTCGAGCATAGTTTGCAGAATTAAAATTCACACAATAACAAATATTCCTTTGTTTTTTCATTTCATTCTTCAAAATAAAAAGGCCCGAAGTTTGACAAGCGCTAGCTAGAAGACTAATTTCCAATACACTTCCAGGTAATTTATTAGAGCATTGTCTGCATAAATACTAAAGTTCAAACCAATAACAAATACTCCTTAAATTTATTCGCCTCTCATTGTTCAAAATCCACAATATTGCTTTGAACTTCAGTTCCAAATATCACACAATGTCGCGATCATCAAATTCCCAAAGCCAAGATTATGAATCCATGCAGTGCACTAATACGATGGATGCCGTTGAAATCTCGTTGGTGTTCTTGTGAAAAACGCCTCAGGCTATTACCAACGATGCTACAAACAAGTAACAGACAATGAGAAAAATAAATAATCAATCATACGACATAGAATATAACGTGGTTCGGCAACTTGTCTACGTCCAGAGAGCTGCAAAGAATTTTATTCAAAGAAAAGTAGGAACACTGTGGAGCAATACAATGTCTTTCCCTCACTATCTCTCTCTAACATACAAGGGCTATGTCTCTAACCTTTTCTCTCTATTTCACGCCATTCTCCAGTGCCTCAAGATTAATTACAGAACATATACATTACACATATATATAGGCTAGCGGCTGAACTCTAAAAAATAGATTCTAGGTTATTCGCTCGAACAGAGTGTCGCACATGCTTTGACGAAACTCTCTGTCCAACATTCACTCAAGCGGTCTGTCAAGCGAACTCTCTGCCCAAGTTTCGCTCGAGCCAACCATCGAGTGAACTTTCAGCTTGGCATTTCCTTAGTTCACAAACCAGGCTCCATAACCCAATAATCTCCCACTTGGAGACTGGTTCAACCACAACCGTCAACCACTGTCTCCAATACAAGCCCTTCACCTCTGTAGCTCACAGCTCTCGTCTTCAAGCTAGGAGACCAACTGAAGTCGTGCACAACTACAGCTCCTCACATGTAGTTCCCTTAGTCCACACATCTGCAAGGCAACTCGCAACTACCAGATCTTGACTTGCTCTTACTCATATTCCTGGACCCCAATCCATCATGTCCCCTGCCCTAGTATCAATGTTCAAGACATAACCCAAATCCAAGATCTTGCTAGAATCTCTTATGCGCACCTCCTCATCCATCCTCATGGCCTCCCAACTCTTCAGCAATGACACTAACAATATCAATGCTCTAATCTCAACATCAAACTCAAGCTCGATCAACAATTAATTTGTGACTGTGTTGAAATCATTTTAAGTGTTTGGCAATCGACATACCTTCTGCCATCTTGAGGTTGAACAACTTCTTCATTAGATGCATCTTGTTATTCACCGACGGCTTTTCATACGTACCAGATAAAGCCACCATGAGATCCAATGTATTCTCTCAGTAATAACGTTGCGCTTGAAAAGGAATAACACTGCTATTGGAAGAATTCTGAACTCAAGCCTTATTGATGTACAAGGTAAGTTTTTTATACACGAATTTGAATATTCTATCTATGGAAGGCAGTAATGAAAATCTACAACATTTACATGTAAAACGGTTACAGAAAATTAAAGCATTACAACTAAATCAGAAACTGATCCTAGAATCATGCGTGCACAAATCTTGCTAATTGACTATGAGCTGTTTGTGGGTTGTCTGTGTTATCTTCCTTGATACGCCCCCGCAAGAACGGGCTACCATTGGTAAGTCCAATCTTGTTTTTTAGATGATCTGTTCTTTGACGCGAGAGTGGTTTTGTTAACAAGTCTGCCAGTTGATCATTAGTATGGACATGCCGAACTTGAAGAACCTTTTTTCGAACCAAATCTCTGAAAAAATGAAGGTCTATTTGAATATGCTTCATCCTTGAATGATAAACCAGATTGAAGGTTAGATGTGTAGCACCTAAATTATCACAAAGCAATAGAGGAGGCTTTTCTAGTGTAAACTTCAGTTCTTGGAAAAGTGAAAGAATTTGATTCAGATGCTGCAGTAGCCATGGATGACCATGCAATTGCTCTTTGTTCCTTTAAGCTTCATGAAATTGGATTTGAGCCAAGTAAAATAAGATATGCTGAGGTTGAGCTTTTATTATCCAAATTGCCTGCCCAATCAGCATTAGTAAAGCATGTGAGTGCTAAACGTATGTTTTTCTTAATGGTTATTCCATTAAAAATCGTGTTCTTCATGTAGCGAAGCAATCTTTTTGTGGTTGTCCAATGAGTCATGGTGGGACGATGCATGAACTAAGATAACTTGTTGACAGCAAAGCTGATGTCGGGTCTAGTTAGAGAGAGATACTGCAATGCTCCAATGACACGACGATATTCTGTAGAATCTACTGTTGAGGCTCCATCATCCAATTTCAAAGGAACCAAGGTTGAAAGTGGAGTTGTAACATCCTTAGCTCCATCCATATGTGTTTTTGCCAGAAGATCGTGGATGTGCTTGTGTTTTATTAAGAACAAGCCATGAGTTGCAGGTATAACCTTAATGCCGAGGAAGAAGTGCAGTGGTCCCATGTCCTTGATGGAGAACTTTTGGCCAAGTTGAGTAATGATACTGGCCACAAATTTTGAATCATTTCCTATGACAACCAGGTCATCTACATATACCAAGCAGTAGACTATTATGGAACCAGCATTGTACACAAACAATGAAGACTCAGATTTTGTATTGAAGAAACCAAACACAACCAATGCTTCTTTAAGGGCAGAATACCTGTGACGCCCCCAAATTCCGCTTGGGATCCGACAGACATTTGAAGCGTCGAGACATGCAACACAAGGTTACCTGCCCCCGTTCATGACATATAAGATGCAATGTTCCTAACATGCATCTAGCATTATGCAATATTCGCGGCGGATAATTTTTTTCTTTAGCAAGACTATGCACCAAACTGAAAGTATCCCAAATACTTCAAACATATTTAATACAAAAAGACCTACTAAATAGCTGAGATCACAAAACTAGTCCAAAATGGCTATGATCAAAAGAGTACTGGAGATGCAACTCCATAGAATAGGTATTAATTTAAGTTAACTACTATATTAACAATGACGCCACTCCGTCGCTTAGTCGACCGTGTCCAGTTGGTCGAATTCCAGTTCTTCTTTAGGTCTTGTAACAATATCTACCATTCGGGTGGGAATGGTAGTGGGACTACCACAGTAAGATTTGATTACAAATCTCAGTAAGTTAACAGAAAACCTTCACACAGATTAATAATGCATGCATGGCAGTAAAAGCATAAATGCATAATTAAAATCATAAGTAATCATAACATAACTTAACATACAACATAATATAACTGACATAACTTAAACTAAAGCGTGAACTGAACTTGACTTGCTTAAACTAAACTGGACTTAAACTGAGACTTGACTTGACAAGAACTTGATCTGAAACTTGACTTAACATGAACTTGATATGAGACTTGACTTAACATGAACTTGATCTGAGACTTGACTTAACATGAAATCATTTTCTTTATCTGCTTAAGCTTATTTTTTTTGGTACTACATGGGTTCCCTAGAACCATGTGTCCCTACCGATTACCGCATCACATCACAGGTATCTGCACCAGCTGTGAGTGCGTTATGATTGGTATCTGCACCAACAGTATGTGCCACACTCTATGTGGTCCCCATACCTCATGTGCCATACTCATGATGGACCCCCACGAGAACTGAAATCTTTCTGGTATCTGCACCAGCTAAAATGTGGCTCCATCGACATTAAAGCCTGGCACGCTCCGGTGACCAGCTAATTAGGCCCTGCCCGCTACCCTTTGATCGTATTTCATCAACTCAGAAAATTTCACATCTTATTAAACACTCCAGGGTAAATAAAGGAGTTCCACTAGGATATTACCCCATCCTAACACTTAGGGTCGTGATTGACATAACTGTTCTCGAAATACACAAACTGTATTCGAGATGAAACTTGACTGGAGTACGAAAGGATAGAAGACCTGACATAACACAACATGACTTGAACGTAACTCAAAATATATGACTTATTTGAAATAGAAACATTTCATAACATGACATAACATATAATAGGCAACACACTTAACATGACATACTTGCAACATTAAATATTACATGACATGACATACATGTAACAGATAGCATACTTAACTTTACATGACATACTTGCAATGTGTAGAAATACATGATAGAATATCTTGTGTAACAGATGAATAACTCGTGACAGAATAAATTCTGTGTAACAGATAAATATGTAATAACTTGGCATGACACATGTTATAACATACATACATACACTGCAGTTCCTTTACTTATCACTCATACACATTAAACTACTAGTAAGTTAAAAGCTAACTTACCTCAATCTTCGCTTTTATAGACAACTCAAACACGATCACGAGGAACTGAAAATAGTGATTTTCTAAAAGTTAGAACTCAGTCACTAACAATTAGAAATATGGAAAAATATTAACTTAGAGTAAAATTATCATTTTTACCCTCTACATGTGGAAAAATGACCATTTTACCCCTAACTTAAGGATTTTGCATCCTAACTCCAAAAATCACCAAAATTTACATACCTCATGTAAATTTTGTCCTAAATTCAAATATCAAATCAGAAAAATTTAAAACTAAACACAACCACTAAAACTCTATAGGGCCGAAATTTTACTTAGGCTATTCCTTTGATTTTTGTTTCTAACTTATTTTGATCAACCTCTTAATCCATGACATATAAAAATGAGATCTTCAAATAAAAACATCACATGGTTTAAAAAGGTGTCCTAAAACATATCCAAACTTCAAATTCAAGATCACATGGTTAAAAATCAACCAAAACATAAATTTAGCCAAGAACATTATCACTTTGACCTAACCGAATATCTCCTTACATAAAATTTCATATCTTCGTAACTAACATCAAATATGGTCAAAAAAACATTCTAACATGTATAAAAGAGGCTTAGGATCCTCAAATAAAAATATCAAAGCCATTGGATTAGGATTAAACCATAAAAGATTAAACTTTCTTAAAACAAAAATTGTTTTTCCTCTTCCAGTTTCTAGGTTTCTAGATCTAAGAAAATATTTCACCAAAACCTTTAATCATGCAACCAATCCTCAACAAATAATTATATACACATGTTAACAGTACTCCATAAAAATTTCGGACCAAGATCTATCCATTAGCTTGGTCAAAAACTCCAAACTACAACACACTCTCCAGTTTATCGCCCAGATTAACCTTTCTGGGGTTGGAACAACTTTTGATTGATCAAATGATCTCCAAATGGAACAAATAAGATAAGATATCCACATAAACTAGACTAGAAAAGGAACAACTTTTATGAAAGAAACTTTGTGAGAAAATACTTACAAAAGCTTCGAATAAGGCATTCAACAGAGAACAGAAAAACTGCCCGAGAGAGTCTTTTGTGTTTTGTCAAAGAAAAGTGTAAAGGAGAGTTGGTTTTCGTGGGAAGTGGACTGGAGAGACTCTTACACAGGTTATGGAAAGTGATAGGACTGAAAGAGAGCTTGAGTGTTGGCCTTTTCTTCCCCAAAAAAATCAGCCCAAGATCTTTTCTCAAGATGGAGTGTGAGAGTGAAAGAGTGAGGTAACCCTTTAGATATTTTTCTTCAAAACCTTCTAGAATCTCTTTTGGAAGATCTATTCAGCCAAGTGGGGGTGCAAACTTAGCCAAGAAGCAATGCTAATGAGACCAAATTCGTGGGCCTTAATGGGTCTAAACCGAATGGGCCTAAATTTTGGGGTTTTAAGAGGGTTTGAGTTGCTATCAAGCCCAAATCCAATATCACTTGGCGCAATCAATTTTTCAATGTTAATAAGTTTGGATAATGATATTCTAACATAAATTTGAAGAATTAATAGCATGTGGAAGTAATTTAATCAAACGATTAAACACAATACTAGAAATTGATTCATTTAGGTTTTGGAGGTCAACTTTATGGTTTGGATAGAACCGTTTAGGATTTCAATTTCAACCATGCTTTTGGTTCTTAGTTGGATTCCAACCGTATAGGATTTCACTAGGGTGGGAATCCTCTTTGGTTTGGCACAATTTGATTGGTCGGATGAAATAGGGCTTTTGCTTAGGTGGCATGATCTCATACATTGATTCCTTCAAATCCATCAAACGTTCCTCATGGTGCCAAGTGTCTAATACTATTCACTATGTATGGCTAAGATCCTGCCAAGTGTCCAAATAAAACCTCTATAATCTAATTTGGACATTCCACACTGTGATTTGAAACACTGCAATTGGTGCACATAACGAGGTTACTATTCATTCTGGAAAAGTGAATTATAAACTTAGCACTAAAAATTCTTAAATATTCATATTAACCTACAGTGAAAATCGTTAACCAAAATTCAACCTCAAAGTACCCCTAAAAATAATTTCATAGTTTCAAATAGACGTTTCGTCCGAAAATATGAAAATAGATTTGTTGCGCCATAAAATCCTAAATAATCAACTGAGTCTAATGGCGCAGACCATAATTTATTCTGACACTTATAACTACCTTAAATAATTAGAATCGCACTTCTGGCCCCATGGTGAGTGATAACACAAACTATGTTGACAGACTAAAACCTATGCGATTGGTCGATTAGTGAAAACTTATGGAGTTTTCACAAGATTCCTAAAACCAATAGAAATTCCACTTTTGAATTTCTAGCGGGCTGTTACAATACCCAGCACGTGGTGCCTATTTGAGACCATCTATAGACTTTTGAAGACAACAAACATGGTCTGATTTTTCAGGATCTCGAAATCCAGGTGGCTATTTCATGTAGACAGTTTCTGTAAGATATCCATGCAGGAATGCGTTATTCACATCCAGTTGTCTCAGTGACCAACCCTACATTACAGCAAGAGACAACACAGTGCGAATGGTAACAGGTTTCACTACGGGACTAAAAGTCTCTTTGTAGTCTAAACCCGATCTTTGATTGAACCCATTTGCCACTAACCTCACTTTATACCAGTCTATAGATCCGTCAGCCAATCTTTTGATCCTAAAAACCCATTTGCATCCAATAATGTTGCATCCTTTTGGAGGGATTGCTAACTACCATGTACCATTGTGCATGAGAGTTGTTAGCTCTGAGGACATATCATCTCGCCAACAAGGGTCAGAAAGAGCTCCACTCACAGTGTTGGATTCCAAAGAGGGTTGAATCAGATGTTTGGTGACAAGAAATGATTTTTTTGTTCTATAGATATTATTCATTGACCGAGTCACCATATTATGTGATCAGGTCACAACAGGATCAGAATTTGAAGATATATGTGGGAGAGAAACTTCATTCAAAACCGAAGAGAAGTAACCAATGATTGAAAAACACATACCTGGTGAGAAATCGGTGGAGGAGAAGTTTCCATCAAGGGTGCCGAAGAATGAGGAGTACCCAATGATTGAGAAGTAGCTGCTGGCACAGACGGAGATGGGTTTGTCGACAGAGGAAGCAGCACGAGAGGTTCAGTGGGAGAAGAGGAAATAGCGTTTGTGGGTGCACTCTGTTTAGGGCTCAATTCGAAAAAGGAAAATTTCCTTCATCAAACAATACATGCCTGGAGTGAAAGAGACGATGAGCTTTGGGCTCGAAGCACAAATATGTATTTTGAGAGAGGGAATAGCCCACAAAGATGCACGGCTTAGCTTTGGGCTCAAGCTTATGCTTGTTATATGGCCGTGTCAAAGGATAGTAACGGCATCCAAGAAGTTTGAGTTTTAGATAGTTGGGGGTATGATGGAAGAGCTTTTCAAATGGTGTTTTATTTTGCAATGTTGTGGTCGGCATTCTATTGATTAGATATGTAGCTGTTTGAAAAGCATAGGGCCAAAATGAAAATGGAAGATTTGCATCTAAGAGGAGCATGAGCCCAATTTCAATAAGATGGCGATGTCGTCTTTCAAACATGCCATTTTGTTGGGGTGTGTAAGGAGCGGTTGTATAATGACCAATGCCATGGACCGAAAAATATGATTTAAGAGCAATATATTCACCTCTGTTGTCAGAGTAAATACTCTTGATTTGAGTGTTAAATCTATTTTCCACAAGGTTTTGAAATTGAGGAAAAATGATTTGAACATTTGATTTGTGAGACATTGGATAGAGCCAAATATATTTAGTATGATAGTCAATAAAAATGACATGATATTTTGAACCATCTATACCAATATTATGCTAGGGACCCCAAATATCAGTATAAATTAACTCAAGACGTGCTTTGCTAGTTAAACCATGAGAATGAAAGGGTTGACAATGAGCTTTATTTTGAGAACATGCATTGCATAAATCATTATTGTCAGTTTTATTGATAGGTAATGAAAAAGCACTAATTAAATGATTGACAATTTTTTAAGATGGATGACCAAGTCTTTTGTGCCATCGATCTTTGGAGATACGTTGAACATAGGCAATGACATTTTTGGAAGCCATAGCTAACTTCTGTGGCAATGAGTACACACCATCTTCACATGCGCCTTTGGGGAATATAGCTTTCATGGCCAATAAGAAGGTCATGAAGTGCCTCAAATTTTAATGAGGTTTCTCGAGCACGAATTGGAGCCGCTATCTCCTGAAATTCTGGACCCAACCATTTAAGATGTAAAGGGTCAAATCGTCATCCGAGATAGGATGATGATTAGGGAGAGTTCATCTGCAATTATCTTAATTGCATGGAGGAACTCAGTGACCGAACGGCTGCCGTGAGTTTGCAATGTGAGGTTCTCTTTGAGTTGCATTGCACGTGTTCGAGATTTTCCCGCATAGAGATAGTTGAGTGTTGTCCAAGCGTGGTGAGATGTTTTGCAGGATGCAAGAAGAGGAGTAATGACAGTGGAAGTTGAGGCAAGGAGAGCATGAAGGATTAGTTTATCTTGGCAAATCCAATGGGAATTTGCTGCTTTAGAGGTCGCAGAATTTTCGACATCGATGGCAGGGCATAAACGCTTACCAGTAGCAAAGTCGATGAGGTCGTATCCAATCAACAATACTTCGAATTGGGCTCTCCATTGAGGAAAGGTGGATGGAGTGAGTTTTTCATTGATGGTAGTGGAAGCATTGATGGTATGGTGATAATTGGATGAGAAGAGGACCCAAGATTTGCAGCCATTTTCAGAAGAAAATTGAATCTCGTTAGAGACTAGCTTTCTTGATACCATGAAAATGAATAACACTGCTATTGGAAGAATTTTGAACTCAAATCTTATTGATGTACAAGGTAAGTTTTTTATACACGAATTTGAGTATTCTATCTATGGAAGGCAGTAATGAAAATCTACAACATTTCAATGTAAAACGGTTACCGAAAATTAAAGCATTACAACCAAATCAGAAATTGATCCTAGAATCATGCGTGCCCAAATCTTGCTGATTGACTATGAGATGTTTATGGGTTGTCTCTGTTATCTTCCTTGATAGTGCGCCACTAATCTTGAACAGGATTCTAATCATCATTATCCATGCTATCTGACTTCTTTCCCAACAAAGAAATATGGAGTCTCTTCCCGTTGAGATAATTTGTACCATTGAACTGCTCAAAATCCGTGCCATTAAACTTCTCTGTCCCAGCCTCCCTTCGTCTCCTATCATCGTTCTTTCCTAGGCCCTAACTTTGGGGCTCTAATACCAGGTCTTGTGAAAAACACCATCAGGCTATTACCAACGATGCTACGGACAAGTAACAAGCAATGAGAGAAATAAATAATCAATCAAACGATATGGAATTTAACATGATTCGACAACGTGTCTACATCTACAGAGTTACAGAATATTTTATTCAAAGAAAAGTAGGAACACTATGGAGCAATACAATGTCTCTCCCACACTATCTCTCTCTAACACACAAGGGTTCTCTCTCTAACCTTTTCTCTCTCTTTAACATTGTTATTGAGGCCAGAACATATATATTACATATATATAGGCTAGCGGCAAAGACCTTACAAAAAAGATTATGGGTTATTCGCTCGAGCAGAGTGTTAAGCGTGCCTCAAGCAAACTTTCTATTCCACATTCGCTCGAGCGGTTTGTCGAGCGAGCCTCGAGTAAACTCTTTGCCTGAGTTTTGCTCGAGCCAACCATTGAGTGCATCTTGAGCAAACTTTCAACTTGGCATTTCCTCAACTCACAAACCAGACTCCACAACCCAACAGGTGTATAGTCAGTTTTGCTGTTGATTTTAGGTTTTTCGGATGCTAAGGAAAAAAGAGATGGATTTCAATGTGAATGCAGAAAAGAAAAGGGGATCTCGAAATAAGGAAGGAGGCAATCAGTGTTAGAAAATGATTTGTGCAATTCTAATGCATGTAAGTTTTGGGTACTCCTTTTTAAAAAAAAATGGTTCCACTATAAAAGGTCAATTTTCATAAAGTGTGTATCATTATTAAAAAGTGACTTTTATATGGAGTAGCTCATTTATCTTTTAAAATAACGGCATAAAAACTCCACGTCTTAAATTTATATCTATTATTATTCAATAATATTTAGTTATAGAATAGTTTTTTATTTTATAGATTTTGTCCAGGTGTTCTTGCAAGGATATATCCACATGTACTACATCAACTTGTATGATGGAAGAAAAGGATCAAAACTATTACGTAGCACAGTTGTTACTAATAAAAAAAACAAGAGCAAACCTTAATCTGATCATAGTATGGTAGGTTTTTTGGATTTTTTTTAGAGTCCTTAATTGAACTTTAAAATTTAGAACTCAAACAATATTAAATGTTCAGTAAATGCTGTAACTTCATTAAATTTGTGGATCCAAATTAATTTTAAATTAATTTATATTTAAATATTAACTTTACTTATATATACTTTAGATTTCAAAAATTGTATCTATTTTGTTAGATGTTGGCTGAAAATCAGGTTCTTGGTGCACAAATAGTCAAAAAACTCAAAAGGACTTTAAAAACAGATTCAAAGCTCAATGGATTATGGGCCTACACCCCATTGGGGCCTACGGGCTGTTCGTGAGGCATACGGATGGACGAATGGCTGAAGGCCAATCTGTTTGCCAACAGCCGGGCAGGACGGCGCCGAGGGGCATGTTTCACAAAGAGCCCCCACCAAGGTGTTTGTGGGGGGCAGAGTGGCTGGCTGCCGCCTGCATAAGGCGAATAGCGGGCCTGAGTCAACTTACATAGGGAGGTAAAAATGCTGCATTGGATTTAGAAAAAGAGAGAATTTTCTTTTAATTATTCAGTTAGAAATTAAGCCCCCGCAATATTCTTACCTTTGAATTCCTGGCGCGTTATTTTAAGCAAAATATCGTTGTTACGCCCCGCTTTGAACTCCGACCCTTAGGCAACGGCATCCCCTCCCTCTCTCTCAATCTCAAAGCCACACCCCCACAAACAAAACTCAAAATCCAAACTCTATTTTCCTCTTTTGATTCCAAAAATTTGAATTCATTTCCAATTCCACCAACTTTGGAGCTTAATTCCAAGCACATAGTAAAGATTTTCGCAAACAAGCAGGTGCGTACCTTTCTCACTGTTCTCTTTCTTTAACGAGTAGTTCAGTTTTATCCACCTAGGTACGTTTTATTTATACCAACACAAGATGTTTACCCTCTTTTCCTTCTTCGTTTTCGTTTATTTGTAATTTTTTTTCAGTTCCTTCTTGGTCATTTTTTCTTTTGTCATTGCTTAATTTATGATATTGCATGATTGGGTTCTTTGGTTATTCCATTATTTTCTACACTTCGATCATTAGTTTAATGGATATTCTTTCACATTCGAACTTTCAAGTTCAATTGTGGAAATAAGTCCTGTGTTACGGTTTGATTGTGAGGGTGGGGTGGTCGTGAATGTTGCTGATAGTGTAGCTGGAATGGAGTAAATATGGGGGACATGTGGTGGAATATTTGTTTGATATTCTTTCAATTTGTTGATCCCGCAATAATATTCATTAAATGCTGAAAAAGGAGCTGAAATTTTTGCCGTTGTTGGTGCCAGATGTAAAATTAGGCCTTGGAAGCTATAGGAGCAGGTAAGCCAATTGATCGAGTTTGTACACCTATCGACAGGATGATTTCTGAGCATTAAGTTTTGAAACTCTTAGGAAATTATAGAGGCATGAAGGAAATAAGGTATAAAAGGACACAGAATGTTCATATGAAGCTATAAATAAAGTTGAACTTGTATTGAGACAATGACTAGGGAGGGCCTTAGTACCTCAGGTCAACAGTCCTACAAAGAAGCAGGGTATGTTCTGCCAAGTGACAGGACCACCACGGAGAGAAAGGAAAATAATATCTGTGTACAGACAGGTGAGGAATTTTCCACTAAGTTTTTGCGGGATCGCACTGCTCTGAGAAGATTGCCACTGATATCTGAAGTGGAACAGCACCAGCCAAAGAGAGTTGGTTTTAATCTCAATAAGAACCATCAGCTGGCTTATGAGGATCTCAGTGCCACTGTTGGGCTGCAAAGAATTGATTCTGAATGTAGTTCAGAATTCTTTGAGTTTGTCACAGGAACTGAATGTGGGGCTGAAGCAGAGAACAAGACTTATACCGATAATATAAACAGATATCACTGGGAATATGGTGCCATTGGGCAAGTGCCTGGTAACTTTTTTGATGAGAGTAAGCCTGATCAAGTAACTCCAGCAATAATTGCTCCGCCCCTACGTGTAGTGGGGTCCAATCATTCATACTATCCTCATGGACCTGAAATCTCAGAAGCTTCTTTCTCCGGCAAGATGAAAATTCTCTGCAGCTTTGGGGGTAGAATCTTACCAAGGCCAAGCGATGGCAAGCTTAGATATGTGGGTGGAGAGACACGAATTATATCCATCAGAAAGAATGTCACTTGGGTGGATCTTATGAAGAAGACTTCTGCAATTTGTAACCAACTGCATACTATCAAATACCAGCTTCCTGGTGAGGATCTTGATGCACTTATATCTGTTTGTTCAGATGAGGATCTTCATCATATGATAGAGGAATATCAAGAGCTGGAAAGAATTGAGGGTTCTCACAGACTGCGGATATTTCTTGTATCTTCAAATGAACCCGAGAGCCCAAGTTCTAAGGAAGGAAAGGCTACCCAGACAAGTGATGCTGATTATCAGTATATTGTAGCTGTTAATGGCACGGTGGACCCAAGTTCCAGGAAGAGCTCTAGTGGTCAGAGTTTGACAAGCCAGAACAGCCAATTTGGAAATACCTCAGATTATAGTCCAACTTTGCATCGAGACTCTCCTACATCACTATATAATTTAGAGATTAGGGATTGCAGTCCACGTTCCTCAAATTTGGCAGGAATGTTTTCAAAGCCTGCTTCTCAGTATCTAACTGCACTTCAGATACCAAGCAAGTCATTCAACCAGTCCCCTCCTATATCTCCGGGTCAGCGTCGAGATCCTAATAATTCTAATTTGCAGATTTATGTGGATCGACCATGTGCAGATGGCAATCAAATCATCAATCTATTTGTTAAGGAAAAGCTACCTTGTGACAATCCATATTATATTGAAAATTTGTATTATCCTGATGCCTTGGCTTATTGCAATAATCTTTCTAATGGGCCTACATTGATGAATTACCAACAGCCTAATGAATATTTGGTAGAAACTGGCCATGACAACAAATCCCATGACAGACACTTTCACGACCGAAGCCCCAGAAAAGACTCAGAATATTCTCCATCATATGATCAAAGTGAAATGCATTATGAGAAACGAATGCTTGGGGAAAGTGAATTCCATTCAGACAAGGTTCCCCCCTTCCCCAATGCTCCAATGGGCTTGTGGCCAGGGTTCAATGATACAGATGTTTCTCATAGCAAAATCATGCAAGTATTCTCGGACTCTCAGTTGCAGGAACATGGTGAGAGGTCCAATTGCTACCTCTCACTGTCCCCTTTGAGTGCTGTGAGAGAAAAATCACTTTCACTAGAAATCCCAAATTCCCCATTACAATGTGAAGAGAGAATTGATGAGAAGCCCCAAATAGCTGAATATGAGAATCAGCCTACTTCTGAGACACCTGAAGATTGCAAGAAGATTTCTGAACTGGATCAAGACCAGAAAGACTCTGTGGGAAATGTTGAAGTTACATCATGTGATTATGCCACAGAATTTAAGAAGTTCCCAGACCTGAACTATCTCCCTAGTGTTTGTCTATCCTTGAAAGAGCTACAAAACCTCAGAGGAAGGATTCACGTTTCACCAGTCATTTCTTCAAAATGTTCTGCAGAAAGCAGGAGGGAGCACTCCCTTGATTTCCAAGCAGATGAAACTGTTCCTGAGTTTTCAATTAAAAGCCAAACTTCTAACAAGGATAAGCAGTGTGCGACAACTGAGACATTAAGTATTCAAGCAGCATCTGGTGGGTACCCTGGAATATTACATGTTGCATCATGGGGATTGGATGACCAAGAATCCATGGACCAAAGATGGGTAAGTATATCTCCCTTTCCCAGAATTAAGCTTGTACAGAATAATAATCTCATCTATGCCTTATTTCAGAAGTCAACCACAAGCACTGTTTTCTGTAGAGAGGCTCCTCTCTATAATTCGGATCCCCTAGATTATTCAGACCACATGGTTGACATCGTGGGACATGGCAGACCTTCTTATGATGAAGCCATGTTTGGAGATTTTATCGGTGTCCAATCACAGCCAACATATTGTCATCCTGACAACAAGAAGCTGGAATCAATTATCATTATTGAAGATATAACTGATTCTACACGTCCTGGCACTCCCTTGTCCTCAAAAGTTGTCTCATGTACAGAGAATGAAGCCAATGATGATTTGCTATCTCCTAGGCAAACAGAAGCAGAGAATTCCACCTTAAATTCTGAATGTGAGGTAAACAGTTTCCGTATGGAACTAGAGTTCATGTTTTATGATAGTTATTTTAGTTGTTAATTTGAGCTCGTATCCTATATAGGGTGTGAAAGGTAATCGCAGAGATATTGATGACTCCATCACTGATGCTACAATAGCTGAAATGGAAGCAGGCATCTATGGTTTGCAGGTTCAGAATGTCTATCTTCTGATTTTATGCATGATTCAACAGCAGTCCCCTTTCCTATCAGATTTCTTTGTTTTCATGCCTAGAAAATCAAACAAAAATTTCCAGTGATTCTTTCATGTAAATGATGTGCACTGTGGCAATAAACTATCGTACTTTAAAATTTTATATTTTTTTGAAGGAGTTTTATTCTCACCGATAACTTCAATATCTGTAAAATTTACATTTTCCTCCGGATTAGAAATGATCCTAGGAAACAAAGGATTTGAATAAAAATTGTATTGGCAAGTAATCGAGTTATGGAATGAAACTGCATTTATGGGCATGAGAGTTTCCCAACAGGTGCTTCTTCAACCAAATTTCCTATTTTTGTCATGGATTTTAAGCAAGTATGCAAGGTTAAGTAAATAGTGCAGACTTTCTAGATTTAGAACAGAACGCATGATGTCTTGTTCCAAGTGATTGGTGTTACATTGCCAAGAAGATCGAAGCAACTCCTTTAAAGTTTATATCCGTAAGAAAAATAATGGTATCTAAATATTTTCGCTTTTCAAGTTCTTAAGAGAATGATGCATTATGGCATCCAAGTACCCCATGCAGTTCTTAACTAGAAAGGAGCTTGGTTTTATCTAATTGACTTCTTTGTCATTTTCTGTCATTTGCCTCTTCCTTTAATGTGTATTTTTCTTGGTTATTCATTTAACTACTCTTCTTTAAGTTACTGCCTTCAGAATGATTCAACATGGTTACATATTTCAGAACTACTTATTTCATTTCCTTTTTGTTTCTTTCTTAACTATTGCAAGGCTTTCAGTTCGTCGCGGTAAGCAAATTCAGATTTGCCTAAACCAACTTGTAATCTGAAATTACAACCCTGTGATTGACTCCCTTATCCTATTTCTATCTTGCTCCTTTTTCTTGCTATTTTTGTCCTGGAATCTAGAGTCTGTGTTTAACTGAATGCTTCGTATGCTGATCTGCAGATTATATCAAATGCTGATCTTGAAGAACTGAAAGAGTTGGGATCTGGTACATTTGGAACTGTATATCATGGAAAGTGGAGGGGAACAGATGTTGCTATTAAGAGAATAAGAAAGAGTTGCTTTCAAGGAAATTCATCAGAGCAAGAGCGACTGGTGGGTCCTAAAATCATCAGTGTTTGAACATCTGAAATTCTGCTTTATCACAATTTTTACCATGGCTATATTCGTACAGTTCCCATAATATACAGAATTTTTAAACCTTAGAAAAGAGAAGTTCTAAAATTATTAACTTCTCAATGACTTGAAGGGCATTACTTGGTTTCATTATGTACATATATATATATATATATTTAGTTCTGGGTCAAAATTTCTTCTCTACCTGTTTGTACAGATAAAAGACTTCTGGAGAGAGGCACGGATATTGTCAACTCTTCACCATCCAAATGTGGTTGCATTCTATGGGGTTGTTCCTGATGGGCCTGAGGGAACATTGGCAACTGTAACTGAATTTATGGCCAATGGATCATTGAGAAATGTACTATTGAGGAAGGATCGGTGAGTCGGTACATATTTCCTTTCTCTTTAACCCCATATATAGATTTATGCAACCCTTAGAATTCTTCCTGCAGGGTGCTTGATCGCCAAAAAAGGCTAATAATTGCAATGGATGCTGCTTTTGGCATGGAATACTTGCATTTGAAAAATATTGTTCATTTTGATTTGAAATGTGACAATTTGTTAGTCAATTTGAGGGATCCTGAACGACCCATTTGCAAGGTAATTAATAGCAGAACAAAATTTTGATTGACACAGTTGTCTTCAGTATCATTCTTTATTGTGGATCCATATATAATCATGAGTATTTCTATATGCTTTCAGGTCTTCAGTGATTAGTGTTTCTTAAAAAATTTTTATCTTTGAGTAGTTAGATTTCAACTCACTTGGGATTGTAACTGCCTTTCAGGTTGGAGATTTTGGCTTGTCAAGAATTAAACGCAACACACTTGTCTCTGGGGGTGTTCGAGGAACCCTTCCATGGATGGCACCAGAATTATTAAATGGTAGCAGCAGCCGGGTCTCTGAGAAGGTTTTAGACTTGGGATAGAACCTATTATCTTACACCACAGAGTTTTAAGTAAATTGAATAACAACCAATTATGCCTCAAAGAATGCAATAGCAAGATCATGTGTTTTTCTTTTCTTTTCAATAGGTTGATGTTTTCTCATTTGGTATTGTGATGTGGGAGATTCTGACCAGTGAGGAGCCATATGCTAACATGCATTGTGGTGCTATCATAGGTAAATTCTGACCCATTGCTGAAATTAATGTATCTTTTTTCTTCATCAGAGTTTAGTTCCCTATCATATTAATAGAGCACTTTTCAACTTAAGATGATTTTGAAATGGCATGCTTTGGTATTCAATTTGAAAGAGTCACTTCAATTTTTTCTCTTTGACAGTTGCGAATTTGGTTCACAACTCCACATCTGGTGTTCTTTTTTGAACTTATGATTATAAGGTTGTCCTTGGAGACCATCCTTAGGAGAAACATTGCCATTTGAATCCAGTCATATATGGTGATTATGGTGACTTTTAGTGGCCTATTATGGGGATCCCATCTATAAATTGGGGGTAGAAACATGTCTTTTTGGCATGTAATACTAAAGCTTCTCTCAGGAAATTCTGGTGCTACCAACTCCCACCCCTCCCAGCTAGAGGCCCTACTTTGGCAGAGACGTTACTTTTATTTGCTTGAATATCTGCATTTCTTCCTCTATGAATCCCTGGATTGTCTCTTGTTCATTGCCAAATGTTAGTTTAATCCCAAGACTTTTTGGCATGATGATCTTGAGCTGCATTTCAGAATTTTGGTTCAACATTGCTTTTTGTCACTTGAACTAAAATAAAATTTGAAAATTTTGATGTGGCCCTAGAAATCATGACCATCCAATATGAAAACGGACGGAGGCATTTTTAACATTTTCAGATAACCAATGTGTTCACCTGGTCCCCAAGTAGGAGGCATACAAATCTGTCAGTTGTGGAAAACTAGCTTATATATCTAAGAATTTGATTTTTATGGTAAATTGCTTGTCATTTTCTTTTATCCTATTTCTTGAAGATTGCCTATTTCAGTGAGTCTCTGCTACGATTTTGATTACCATAGTCTTGTTGTGAACTTTGCTGAAGGAGGAATTGTAAATAACACACTCAGACCTCCAATTCCAAAACGTTGTGAGCCTGAATGGAAAAAGTTAATGGAAGAGTGCTGGTCCCCTGATCCTACAGCCAGGCCATCATTCACAGAGATAACAAATAGGCTACGTGATATGTCAACTGCACTCCTGAAAAAGCGACGTAGTCCTGCCAATAGATGAACCAAAAATCCTCATGTAAGTCACACTTGTACATAACCCAAAATGAATTAAAAAGAAAATTAGCAAATTTTGTTTTTCATTTTATTATATTCTGCGGAGTCTTTCAACTGTAAAATAGCTTTTATACTAGCGGAGCCATTAATGTAGACATTTATACGAATAAGATCCATATGTAGTTTGTACTTTTTTCTATTTCTTTGATGTATTAAGTTAAAAAGACCTGAAATGATTTGTACATGGTAAAATGTTGTTGTTCGAAAAGTCAGTTCTTTGTAAAACTTTTTTAGTTTCTTACAGGAAGTGATGGGGCTCCGTGGCTTCACTATGGAGTTCATAATATAGGGCTGCATTTAAGTGTGGAGATTATTTTGCATTGAACACAAGTTGTTATAGATGGTTCAGACTCTTGGAATTTTCCACTTAACATCCCTATAGGCTATACCTCTTCTTGGTAGATGTTGTGTTGAGATATAAATTAAATAGGGTAATGGTACACCAACTACTTTTTTACATTTATTTTACAAATCATTTTAAATCAACCAATGTATTTGTGCTATTTCATTAAAAAACAATTTCAATTTTTCATAACTACCCTTTATTTTAAGTAGAGTTATAAAATGATTGTAGACTAATTGTAAGTTTATTATTTTCCTTTCTCACGTGTGGGTCAGACTCCCTCTCAATGGGTAAACTCAACACGTAGAATATTTGATTAAATGAGGTAGAATGTATAGTCAAAGTTCAAATTCAAGATCTCTACCATGATACCATAAGATTAAACTGATAGGAATACGTAGATTTTATTATTTAGTTTATATCTTAAAGTGTCCGCTCACGTGTGGGCTAGACTCTCACTTAATAGGTGGGTCCAATCCATAAAATATTTAATAAAATTGGATGAATTGTAAAGTCTCCTCTGATATCATGCAAAATCATTACTTGTCTTAAAAGTTTAAACTAATAGAAAGGGGCAAATTTAATCATTTATATTTATCTTAACTCAATTCTACTCCCTTCTCTTCTCTTAACCTAGTAGTAGTAAACATTTAGAATTCTGGTTTTAGTTTCTTTCAGCTGAGAGTTCTATAATGTAGTGCAAATATGTCCTTCCCTTGACTGAGATAGGGGTGCTGCAATTATCCTGCCCTTAAATACATATTAAAATCTTAGGAGCTAACCCACAACCCCAGAGTCTTGCTTTTGCCACTCCATAGGTTGTAAATGGTGAGAAAGTAGGCATAAAACATGAAAAGCTTTGTTGCTTGATCGGTTTATAACTTTATAACTTTAACTGTTAAGCATGATAGTACTCATAAATAGAGTCAGTTACAAAATATAGAAGTCCGTCGGCCAGAAGCATGTAAATAAGGGCTATGAAATTTACTGATCATTCTTGTAACTATCAGACTATAAAATGAGTAATCATAGATCGTTCAATCTAAAATCTTAAACTTACGGGTAGGAGACTGCTCACTATTATAATAACCATCCAAAGCTGCTGCTCAATATTAAAAATGTGTCGTATCGCAAGGCTAATTGTGAATGATAAAATGTAAAATGAAGAATAGTATTGCTCTCTTTTATGAAAAGAAATTTTCATCCTAAATTTTGATATTTAAAATCACTGCTACGTAGCACATTTTAACTGATTATTATTTTAAGTGGTTAGCAAATGAAGTCATTCAAAATATGTCATATCAGCCAGTATATTTAAAGATAATAAGATAATTTATGATAAAAAATAGCATTGTTTTTTAGGGAAGAAAAATGTTTTTCAACATAAATTTGATCATCCAGCCAGTCGCATATTAATGCAAACCCAAATTGATATGGGATATATAGGTCCAGATTCTACGCTTTTTTTTATTTTTTATTTTTTTTTAAGGAGCTTGAAGCTCAATTCATTCATTAATCAGTAGAACAGAAATACGAAAGGGAATTTCTTCATTGTCTACAATAGTATCAGAAGACAGAAGAACCCTTTTGGCTAAAACATGAGCCACTCTATTGGCTTCTCGTCTAACATGCTTAACAGACCATAACACATACTGAAGGAGGAAAATAAGTGTATCCTGAGTCACCATAGCCATAGCAGACTCATCTTTGGACTTTGACAAAAGAGTAGTAACCACCTACTTTGAACCCCCCTCTAATACAACCTGGGAAAGGCCAAGTTACAGACCAAAATTGGCTGCCTCCAAGGCCCCATAAGCTTCAGCTAATACAGGATCAGGATATAGAGACATGGTCTTCCTCAAAGCAACCACCTTTTGACCTCTGTAGTCCCTGACAGTAACCCATATACCAGGTTCTACATTGATTGTATTTGAAATACTACCTTAAGAAAATGAATCTGTATAAATATGGAAAGAAAAGCTTAATATATTTATTGGACTAAGGGCAATATTAGTTATTTTCCTTCAAATTATATATTTATGATCATTCTTACTTTGTTAGTAAATATTTGGTTTCAAGTTTGAAAATTATTCTAATTTTGATTTTGACCAAAGTTTTGATAAGATTTTTGTTTATTTATATATTAATTTCTCATACAATACTTTCAATTTTTTCATTTTTGAAAAAATCTTCATAATTTCAATTTTGCAGCTATTTAAGTCTGACTTGTGGGCTTCATAAAATAATTTTAAATTTTACTATTAATTAATATTATTCAAAGTTGTTTTCTCTGTATTTTGGAAGAATCTCGTCTTCTTTCCTATGAATTATCTATTGAAACTAGCCGTCAGAATTAATCTAAATTATGTTCCGTATCAGAGCTTAAACATCTTTCCTGGGGTTATATCTCATCAATTTCCATGGAGCAGGTTCCAAACAAGAAAGTCTCGCACCGTGATCGTAGCATTCAGGATGTGATGATTGATGATTTGCAGAGACAGGTTACAGAGTTAACCCAACATCTAACGGTGCAGGATATCGGTGATCGTGAGATGGAAGATCACGATTCCAATTCTATTTTTGAGAACCCGAATCACAAGCGTGCTCTATTTTGAGAGTACGGTGGTAGGGAGGAGCATCATTGGGACCTCAATTTCAAAGTTGATTTACCAAAATTACCTGGTACTCTTCAAGCTAAAGGTTTCATTGATTTATTGCAAGACGTTGAATGGATTTACTATTCTGAGGAAGAAGAGTTTGGGGATGGACATTCTTCTATAGAGTGGAACTCTATACCAATTTACGATACCTATCTTGATGAAGATAACCTAGTAGATGAGGTAACTATTTTTATTGAAAACATAAAAAATTTGGAAAAAGAAAATGATGGCGAAGTTTTGAAATTTAAAGATCATGAAACAACTTATGAAACATTAACTTTGTTAATTTTCTCGGAGTTGAGAAGTTTTTTTCAAATTCTCCTATGCAAAATATTTTTTTTGAATTTGTGATATGAGAAAGAAACTTAGTTTTGGAGTATAAAATGCTCAATATTATTTTATTTCGAGCCAATCAAATCAATTTAAATTTTTTCATGATCATTTGGATGATACAACAAAGGGAGAGAAATATTTGTCTAATTGGACATCTAAAAGATTGAGATAAAAAAGTTTAGAATTCGAGGACGAATTCTCTTCAACCCAGTGAGAATGATGCAAACCCAAATTGATATGAGATATCTAGATCCATATTCTACGTTGATTACATTGAAATGCTATTTTAAGAAAATGAATCTGTACAAATTATATGGAAAGAAAAGCTTAATATCTTCCTTGGATTTAGGGTAATATTAGTTATTTTCCTTCAAATCATATATTTATGATCATTCTTGCTTTGTTAGTAAATCTTTGGCTTCAAGTTTGAAAATGATTCCGATTTTAATTTTGACCAAATTTTTTGTAAGATTCTTGTTTATTTATGTATTAATTTCTCATACAATAATTTAGATTTTTTCATTTTTGAAAAAAATCTTCATAATTTCAAATTTACAACTATTTAAGTCCAGCTTGTGAGTTTCATAAAATAATTTCGAGTTTTACTATTAACCAATATTATTCAGAGTTATTTTCTCTATATTTTTGGAGAATCTCTTATCTTCTTTTTTGTAAATTATCTGTTAAAACTAAACGTCAGAATTAATCTAAATTCTGTCAGCCAATCACATCTATGATGTGATACATTTTAGGTAGTTGTTGTCTAATTAGTTAAATGTGATGCCATTCAAAATGTATCATATCAGCAAATGTAATTAGGGCGGGATTGCAAGATATAAGATGAAGAATAATAATGCATTACTCTTTTATAAATTTTCCAGTGGAGTCTATATTGGAAGATCACATATATCTTTGCGTTGAGTTGAATATGCGAAGGATACAGATCAGATTGATTGAGATGAAGTTACAAGCTTGTGCAATTAATAGTAAACTCATTGGTGGGAAACAAATGAAGTGCCTTACAACCCCCGTTTGACTCAGCTGGTTAATTTCTTCTTCTCTTTTGAGAATGATTTTGAAAGCGTTTTCATTCTTCACAAGTCATAACTTAAATAACACAATCGTCAAATATCCCTTTTAAGATATATTTACGTACGCTTCTTTCTTTTCAAATATCCCGTGTGGGTAATGGGCAAATGACGTAATGCCTAACTTTTCCAACAGTACTTTATTCTCTACGACATATCACTTCTCCCCTATCTATATCCTAAGATTCGAGCTGGTCTCCATATCCTAATTATTTTATTAAATAATAATAATAATAGACTTTTCTATTGAGGAAGGGAAAATAATAGAGAAATTGATCTTCAGTACTTGACAAGACTAGTTAATGTTTGTCAAAATCATCACTATTTTTATAGAGTAACGAGCTACTTATAGGGTTTCAATATTATCAATGTAATATCCTAGATTAAAACTGATTTCTCTAAACTCTATCTTTAACAGTTACACTACAAGAAATATGAATATTTATGACAAATTATTTACGACGAAAATGATTATTTACAATAAAAATAACTGATCATAATTAAACAATTTTCTTGTATGGTTATGAAAGGGAACAAAACATGCTCTAAAGACATGATCTTTATTAAGATGGAGCTTTGGAGTCAAAGTTCTCTTATTTTTTTGTCTTCATATATTTTTTTAAAATTATTATTTGAACAAAAATGAATGAAACACGGGTAACTTGTCATGATCTTATATTAAAACTTATTGATAGTTTAGAGTTCATAATATTATAAAACCAAAAGAAAGTTTAGTATGCAATTAAGAGTAATAACCCTGGCCTAGCTAGTTATTATATATATATATCCAATCCAAGCATGCAAGTGGGTTAGAAGAGACTCGAACCACCCATTAGCTAGGCATTGATGAAGGAGGAATTAGAGGTAGCGCACATAACAACTAGGCCACCGACGGTGACTAGTATCAACCACTTGATTACATAATATCCACCATGAAATAGACATTATGAAAGCTTTTGTAAATGCTAAAGATCGATAATAATGATCATGATCAGGAACGGTTGTTCGATCCATCATGTGTTGATTAGAAACTCTTTCGATCTTTCTGCAGAGACATTGGTGATAATATAACTCCAAACAACTACTTGAAGGCGTCGTGGTCAATAATGCCTTATTTTATTGTAGATAAGGATCATTAATCATATATCTCGCCACAAACAATGGCTACCAATTCACGACCATATTGCATCTACATATATATATTTGCAATATATATATATATATATATTTCATGAAAGATTGAACAAATGACAACACCTTTGTAAAGCTGTTCAATCCCATTTAATTGACACCATCACAAGACAGACGACTTGCATGGAAACATGTCTATATATGAGCACAAAAAAACACTTGTTGCAAAGCTTTTCAACCCCATTAACTTTGACACCATCAGGCATGCAACTTAATTTCATCATGAAGTCAATTCTCAATTAACTATCACTACAAGAAAACTGTTTATTTGCGACAAGTTATTTCTATCAAAATAACTATTTTCAACTAAAATAAATTTGTTTTCATCGCAAAGAGACCTTTTCGTCAAAAAATAAAAGGGTAAAAAATATTCATTTTTCTTGTAGTGTATACCACTGCCTAAATTCATGTTGGTAACCAATACATAAATGTTTAAATGCTATTTCTTGTAAAACTTGAATAAAATATAAATCATATATGGGTTTAGTGATCATCAGAGCTGACAACATTAATGGCGCTACTTATCATCTCAAATTTCTTTTGTTTGCCTGAGTACTATTCAACTAACTTTTGACCAATAATTAATTTAATTGCATATTAATGTATGTATATTAATAATTATATATGAGCTCTTGAAGTAGTACTCTGAATTAATAAATAAATTAATATAGTACTTTTCCGGCATTTCCCATCTATCCATCCAAGTCATGTCTCATCTATGAGTCCACCAAAACGTCAAAGAATATATACTTGCAAGAAACAGTAGTGGCTCATCTTATCCTCGATGTTACCCATTACAAAGGCATACTACGACTAAATTAACTTTTGATTATTATCATGTATCGATCAATCCCTATATATAATATCTTGATCGATCTCTCCCCAGCTCTAAATTAAACGATGTTAAAATGCACAAATTTTGGTGGGTGTTCTAGTACTAGCACTACAATACAATTATTTTTTAGTGACGATTGTGAATTTGTGACAATCCCCAAACCGTCATTAAAAATGATTTTTTGTGACGGTTTATGAAAACTGTCATTAAAGGTCGATGAGATTTTTTTTACATTCCAACATATAAGAAAATTACGTTCGAATGTTAAATATACGTTCGAACATGTGGCTACTTACGTTCGAACATGAAATGTTTTGGCGCTAACGTTCGAACCTTAGTAATTAACATTCGAACGTTAATTATAAATTTAAATTAAATATTACTCTAATTTAAAATTTATATGATTTTTATAATGCATAATTTGTATACAAGTCTAAAAAATTGACTTGTATATATTTATATATACACAATTTGTAAAATATAATAATATATTTATATATTTATGTTTATATATAAATATAAATTTATGTATACATATATAAATATATATTTATGTTTATATATATTTGAAGTACAGCGATTTAGTATTAAAGTTGAAAAATATAACATTAAAGAAGATTGAGAATTGAAATTAAAAAACTATAGATTTATTAAATAATATTGTTCCTTACAAAAATTAAAAAACAAATACAAAATATGATAGATGTACTTAAACAACACTCAGATGATAGCGTTATCTGCACATAACTTTCAATGTGCAGATATTTCCCAGCCTCTACTGAAGAAGACCATCTTTCAGGTTCCTCTGCTCCTATATGAGTTCGTCAAACTCGTTGATCAGGGCCTCTCGCTCTACCAAAAAGTATGAGCCCCGATTTGAGCAATGGCTTGAGTGGCTCTTCTCTCCCTCATTTTCTAGTATGCAAAAGATAAGCCATATCCTGAAAATAGAAAAGAAAAAAAAAATTATGAATACTATTGATGCATCTTTTGTTATAATTTTAAACTGCTCTGCATGAATGTTCGAACATAAAGAAACATACGTTAGAACATTAAGATAAAACATTTGGACGTGTATATTTTACGTTCGCACGTAAAATACATTTCGTTCAAACGTAGAACTTATAATATATTTCATTATTTTACGTTCGAACGTAATACATACACGTTCGGATATTTGGCTATATGTTTGAACGTATGTGTTTACGTGCAAATGTAAAGGATAGACGTCAAATTGTTGAAAGTATAAATAAATTTAAAAGCATTACGTGCAAACG
>QEOT01001253.1:193283-209878 GCA_003123785.1 Pterocarya stenoptera
CAACTATAATATATAATAGTAATTATGAATATGTTATATAATATATATTATATATATACTAGATTATTTTTTATTTCTAACTATTAATAATCAAGTTATATTTACATTCTAACGTGCATTATTTACGTTCGAACATGGAAAAATGTGGGCGGGAAATTTCCCGCTCAATTGTATCATTCAAACGTTAAATCCTATACATTCGAACGTATGAAAATTGTTGACGGGAAATTTCCTGCTCAATTATCGTCTTCTGTGCTGAGCATATACGTTCGAAGTTTAAATAAAACGTTTGAACGTGAATGCTAAAAATTTGGAAGGCTGAAAGTAACGTTTAAACGTTTAATTTATACGTTCGAACATGGATGCTGAAAATTTAGGAGACTGAAAGTAACGTTTGAACGTTTAATTTATACGTTCGAACGTAAATGTTAACGTTCAAACGTATAAATTAAACGTTCGAACATTAATTCAAATGAAANATGTTATATAATATATATATTATATATATACTAGATTATTTTTTATTTCTAGCTATTAATAATCAAGTTATATTTACGTTCTAACGTGCATTATTTACGTTCGAACGTGGAAAAATGTGGGCGGGAAATTTCCCGCTCAATTGTATCGTTCGAACGTTAAATCATATACGTTCGAACGTACGAAAATTGTTGGCGGGAAATTTCCCGCTCAATTATTGTCTTCTGTGCTGAGCATTCACGTTCGAACGTTTAAATTAAACGTTCAAACGTGAATGCTGAAAATTTGGGAGGGTGAAAATAACGTTCGAAAGTTTAATTTATACGTTCGAATGTGAATGTTAAAGTAACGTTCAAACATATAAATTAAACGTTCGAACGTTAATTCAAATGAAATTTTTTTTACATGAAAACATGCACGGGAGGAAGCAGTCATTTCTGCTTCTCCCGTGCACGAAATAGAGAGAGAGAGAGAGAGAGAGGGTGAATGGTGAGCGAGGGTTAGAGAGAGAGATAGTTTGACTGAGAGATGGTTAGAGAGAGAGTGTGTGAGTGAGAGAGGGTTAGAGTAAGAGAGAGTATTGTTATTGTTAGAAAGGGTTAGAGTGAGAGATCACATCTAAATTGTATAAGAGAGTGATTATTGAGGGTTAGGATTTTGAAACTATTTTAGTAAGGAAAAATCAGTCTTTCCATTATTTGCAATTTTATGATATTTTTCTTGTGTTTTTTATATACATGTCTCTAACAAATTAATATTTTTTTTTTTAAGGAGATGGTTGTTTTGGCAAATTGAAAACTTATCATTTGTAAGAGGATATTAAAAAGTGTTGTATATATTTCTAAACTTTAGTTATATATATTTATGGCTTGAGTTTGAGGAATATTGTGAAAATAGATAATATGGATTAGAAATATTATGATTATTTTTTATGAATTTTGTGAATATTTTGTAAGTTTATAATGTTTATTAAGGAATTAATATGTTTAGAAAAATTGTTGTAGAAATATTATTATGTTTAGATAAATGTTGTGGAAATATTGTGATAATGTTATGATATGGAGTTTAAATATTGTGATTATTGTTTATTAAGTATATTTATATTTTGTGAGTTTATGGTGTTTATTGATGAGCATTAATATATTTAGGAACATTGTTGTGGAAATATTGTAAAAATATTGTGATATGGATTAAAAATATTGTGATTATTGTTTATGCATTTTGTTAATATTTTGTGAGTTTATAGTGTTTATTGATGAATTAATATGTTTATAAACATTCTTGTGAGAATATTGTTATGTTTAGATAATTTTGTTGTGAAAATATTGTGATAATGTTGTGATATGAATTTGAAATATTGTGATTATTGTTTATTAAGTAGATTTATATTTTGTGAGTTTATGATGTTTATTGATGAGCATTAATATGTTTAGAAATATTGTTATGGAATATTGTTATATTTACACAGCTTTGTTGTGAGAATATTGTGAAAATATTGTGATATGGATTATGAAATATTGTTATTATTGTTTATTAAGTGTATTTATATTTTATGAGTTTATGGTGTTTATTAATGAGCATTAATATGTTTAGAAATATTGTTGTGGGAATATTGTTATGTTTAAATAACTTTGTTATGGAAAAATTGTGAAAATGTTGTGATATGGAATGTGAAATATTGTAATTATTGTTTATTAAGTGTATTTATATTTTGTGAGTTTATGGTGTTTATTGATGAGTATTAATATGTTTAGAAATATTGTTGTGGGAATATTGTAAAAATGTTGTGATATGGATTATAAATGCTTTGATTATTATTTATGAATTTTGTTAATATTTTGTGAGTTTATGGTGTTATTAATGAATTAATATGTTTAGAAATATTATTGTGGGAATATTGTTATGTTTAGATAATTTTGTTATGAAAATATTGTGATATGGATTTGAAATATTGTGATTATTATTTATTAAGTATATTTATATTTTATGAGTTTATGATATTTATTGATGACCATTAATATATTTAGACACATTGTTGTGAAAATATTATTATATTTAAATAACTTTGTTGTGAAAATGTTATGATATGGATTGAAAAATATAGTGATTATTTTTTATTAAGTATATTTATATTTTGTGAGTTTATGGTGTTTATTGATGAGCATTAATATGTTTAGGTATATTATTGAGGGAATATTATTATATTTAGATAACTTTATTGTCAAAGTATTGTGAAAATATTGTTATATGTATTGTGAAATATTGTGATTATTGTTTATTAAGTGTATTTATATTTTATGAGTTTATGGTATTTGTTGATGAGTATTAATATGTTAATATGTTTTGAAATATTGTTGTAGTAATATTGTAAAAATGTTGTGGTATAGATTATAAATGTTGTGATTATTGTTTATGAATTTTGTGAATATTTTATGAGTTTATAATGTTTATTGATGAATTAATATGCTTAGAAACATGTTAATATGATAAATTAATAAAGTTCAAGTCCCTTTTAGTGCAAAAGTCTCATTTAGATACACGTTTGCAGGCACAATAGAGAGACCAGGAGGAAAGAATTTGCAATGAAGTCCAAGAGCAAGTACAACGGGAGATAATAATGCAAATAGAGGATATTATGTCATTGCAACAACAATGGGGTAGGCGAGAAAAAAAGAAATGTATTATCTCAATTTTATTCATGTATATAACTTTTAGTATTTAATTTTAAAAGTTTATAACACATTATTAGTTGTAAAATATTTATAGTGTGTAATATGATATAATTAGTATGTTTTTTAATTTTATGAATTAATATTTCTGATCTATACGTTCGAATCTAAACAAAAAACGTTCAAACCTTATTTCACACTCAAACAAACGTTCGAACGTAATTACACAAAATTACTATGTAACGTTGGAACGTACTTATAAACGTTCGAACGTACTCATCCCCAAACGAACAAAGCATTCGAACAAACATTTCTTTAACATTTGAACAAACATTCGAACGTTATACTCATTACATTCGAACATTATTCCATTAGCGTTCGAACGAAAATTTGAACGTTTAATGTAGTTAACATTCGGATGTAAATATGATACGTTCGAACAATAATCAACGAACGTCAAGTTCAGTCATTCGAATGTCAACTGCTTGGGTTGGCTATTTACGTTCAAACGTTACTTTCTGTAGCAGTTTTGAACCGTCACAAAAAGCAGAATGTTTGAATGTTCTTCCGAATGAAACAGCTCCAACCGTCACTAAAAATACTTTTAATGACTGTACAACAGTAAAGCGTCATAAAAAATTTTCTGTGATGCACATTAGGTGACAGTCGTGGTGACGGTTTTAAACCGTCACAAAATATCTTTAGTGACGTTTTAGTTATTTTTTGTGACAATTTTTTCTATCACAAAAGACTATTTGTGCTGTAGTGTAGTGCTACTCACTCGGTACACTCCACTCCCCGATCAAGTACTGCCAATTAAGGCTCCTCCCTTCTCCATGTTGCAGTGGAGATCTCTGCCACTATATATATAGGTAAATTTAAAAGCAAGTCTTCCATATGAAAAAAAAAAAAATAGTTTAAGATGATGATGATCATGTACACTCATCAAAAGGCAAAGAATTAAGCTAGCACTTGTAAATTTCATCTTACATTTTGTTGATTGTGTTAATCAATATCCTACTAAAAAGATATTGATTAACAACAGTTGGTCTTCAATATTAAAGAGGAAGATATATTCATATTCATCAATTTGAGAGTCTCATGAATTATCATTTTTCGCCTATAAAGTAAAAATCCCTTTTAATTTAACTTAATATTCCATCAAAACAACAAAAGCTTCCTGATCAAATATAATTACATGATAACATGCTTTCAAACAGTTGAAATTAAAGAGCTTTCAAACAGTTGCGCGAAAGCCATCTTTCTGTGAACGAAGCTTTTCCGGTCCGATTTCCTCGTCGTTCATCATGATGACCGTACGTAATTGCGGTATTTTGATGAAAGGTCTATCACTAGCTAGTGCTAATCTTTGGATTGGCCGGGTTAGTCAACTATATATATAAGTGTATGTATGTATATATAATATGTAGCATTACTATATTATTTTTTTAGGCCGGCCGGATGATCATATTTCATTGGCAAGCCAATAGGATCGATGAATATATATTGTAATTCTATAATGTGTTGTAAAGCTTATTTAATATATAATACAAATGGACAACACTTTTATTCTTAAACTCGATGCAGAAAGCTGAAACCTTAAAATAATGACCACATAAGTTGATGAGACGCTTGCCCGATTAGCGATTACCCACCACGTGTGAAAACTAGACACACCCATGCCAATACTTCCTCTGATATTCTAGCTGACGCATGTCGTGATGTAAATTGAACATGTGTCATTAGCCTTAATTGGCTTACGTGGGTATGCGTTAACCAATCGGCATTGGGTAATGCACGTCATCAAGAGAGCCGAAAGGTGCAAATTAAGAAGCATATCCTGTAATGATCTTGTAGACGTTGAATGGAAAATGATAAACTTACAGCTTCCAAATAACAATTTGTATACAACTATGTAATAAAATAGTATTATTTTAAATTTAATTTTGACTTTTTTTAAGATAAAATTTGATTTTGACTTTTATTTTGATTTGATGTGTTTAAATATAATAAAAAAATATTATTATATTTAAAATTGCATGTCTATAAATTGTGAATGGATTGTTTGCCTATCACTGCTCATATTGCATTGCTTCCATGAATATTGTCGGTTTTGGTTTTCCAAACCCACGAAAAATTAATTAACAATATAATTAACTTATAGTAATCTTGCAGAATATTTATATATATAGCATCTTAAGTAATATTGTCGGTTGGGGCGGCGTTAGATCACTTCTCTGTCTCTGAAGTAATCGTTGAACATGGGATATTAATAGCATCTTAAAAAAGCAAGCAAGCAATAAGAACGAGCTAGGGGATAAACAAATGAGAAACAATTAGCTTATAAAGAAAGGAACTAAGTGTAAGCATTCGTATAACAAAAAACTGCATGGAAGGCCAATGGAAAATTTATAGGTCTTTTGCGTTGTGTAAATGGAATGGATATTTATTTGTTAATTACACATATATATTGTGTTTGTGCCGAGATGGCAAATTGTGACAAAAATTATTTAGCACTACCACAGAAGTAGTTTTTTGAAACTGTGATTTCGTCCTAAAATATTTCCTGGGACAAAAAAGGTCGTCCTTAGGTCGTTCCAATAACAGAATTTTAAAAGATATTTTAGGATGAAAATATCATTTTCTTACCAAAAAATATCATTCGGGATGAACTTGAGCAAAACCGTTTGATCACGTTCGAACGGATTTTTTTTTTTTTTTTTTTACGATTGAATTTCGTTTCAGAATTACATTCGAACGGTACAAACGTGACATTCGAATACCAAATGTGTTCGAATGTATCCTTCGTGAGCGGTCGATCGATATCAGTCTGTTCGAGCAAATAGGCATGAGGAAACATTCGAACAAACAATTTGATAGTCAAACAGTAAAATATGTTTGAGAGTATTGAGTAAGATGTTCGATCGAACCATGATAGGATCAAACGATTTCTTATGAGATGACGTTCGAACATTTATTTCACGTTCAATGATTTCGTTTGAACGGTTTCAAGTACGCTTCAAATGTTTATTTCTGATTACATTCAAATGTTTTGTACTAATATTCAAATGGTTTTACTTCTCTTGTTCAAATGATTTTTTGTCGTTCAAATGGTAACTATTTTATTTTACCCAATAATGAAAAACCAAATAGACATACATAATATTTAAAAAATATATATTAGAATTTGTTCAATATCAATAAAAGTAGTCTAATAAGTGCAGACTAAATAAATAAAATAGTAGTACTAGCATTCTAATTCGTACAAAAATAGACCCCAAAATCTGTATGCATAATATAAATCAGTTGCTTGAAGGACTGAGCTATTGCATAAGCATCTACATTTGGAGTTGCACCTCTCTCCTGAAGTCTTCTTGTTGTTGTTCTTGTTATTTCATACACATCTTTATATATGCTTGTTTCGCCAATTGAGTTTATAATTCATGTTGTCTTGAAGTCAATTCTTCAATCTTGAAATTCGCTTTCTTTGATGTTATAGAGTGTTAGAGGCAAACCAAGACGATGAGGAAGAAATAGAAGATTTTACCCAGCGACCCAAACCCCTCAAATATCCTAAATGTTGACTAGAACTTAAGTAAAAATTTCAACATTACTTATTGAGGTATTTTGATCTAATGCAGATTCAGCACATAAAGCAACTATTTTATCCTATACACATGGTAAAGAATTAATATTGTTGCAAATATGTTTAATTAAAATAGATTATAATACTTACAAATTATTACGGATATTGAGATGAGTCAACTCTCCACTATGATCAGTATGTGATGCAGTATATAATTTTGTAAGATCATCATTGGTATCTTACTACTGCTACAAGAGACATTTCTTGAGATATAAAGTCATTCGCATACCTCCAAATAACAAGCTATATACAATGAAAAAAAAATAGCAATACTAATTTCTTAAAGAGACGATGGAAAGATCTTGAACTTACATAATGATGAATCTTCAACTTCAAAAATTATAAATAGGATACGTAAAAAAATTCATTTAATTTACCTTATATGATTGATCATCAAACATGTCACAATGTTTTTCCAAATCGAAAGGTCAAACATCCTAAAAAGGATATTGGCATGCATCTTCATTGTTCTCGAACTTATTATAATGTTCATGACATCTCGCCTTATATTTGTGAAATACATTACACATAAGCTCATCGACAGTCTTACACAAAGATATTATCATCCAGAATATTCTAAATTTTGCATATATATTAAATAATATTAATATAAATCAATTATTTAAGCATTACCAAACAACACTTCTTGATAAGATCTAATTTTACATCTTAGAAGATTTTCTGCCATGAACTCGTAGCCAAAGGTGCATAAGTTCATATAAGAGCATTCACATACGATGCAAGCCAAAATGCTGGTTGTCTTTCACCTCCAATATATTCGTCAGGAATGTTAACCTTAATTTTACCCACTTTATGATATGTTTCCAACATCACACCTCTAGTAGTACATCAACCTTGACGAGATTATACTGCTAACTCTATAGAATATAATATTCATCGTAGAAATAAAGTAAATGATGGTTAGAAACGATGTAATATGTATGAATGATCTTAATTGAAATAAAATGACTAGTAGATTTTTACCTTGTAATGTAGAGTCAATCTCTAGTGGTAAGCCAAAAGGAGAACTAGGAACAGGTGGAGATGGGATGCGAACTTCCTTCCTCATCGATAACATAATTTCAAACATTGAACATTCATTAAATAAAAGATTTGTCATTTGTACCGACAAGTAACACATTGATACACCATCACCGAAACTGTATATCCGGAGAACAACAAAAGATGACTACCAAAATCACAATGTCAAACATAAACAAATACAATTGAATAGTTTGCGAAAATGATCTTACAATCTCAAACTGTCCACCTTGGACAATTTAAAAATTACCAATCAACCGTTCAATAAGATCGATAACTCTCGAATGAGTCTAAAGTTTATTTCGATGCAATATACAAGACACGATAATAATTCAGAATAACAATGCAAAATACAAGAATATATCAAACAACAGCTAAAACAATTTCTGATTGTTATATTAAATTTAATAATTAATTAAGATTTAGCTTATTCTAATTATTATTAAATATTCAATTTTCTATGATTTTCTTGTAAATATGATTATTATTAGAATAATTTAACAAGTTATAACTTATTCAAAGAATTATTAAATTTTATTCTCTCTTTTCCTGGTCCTATTTTAAGTATTCTAAGTATTAAAAAATATGTTAAGTATTAAGTATTTTTTAATATTGTTTTATAGTATCCTTATTTTAAGTATTAAGTATTTTTTAATACTTTTTTTATATTATTCGTATGTTAAGTATTAAGTATTTTTTAATATTTTTTTATATTATCCTTATTTTAAGTATAAAGTATTTTTTAATATTTTTTATACTATCATTATTTTAAATATTAAGTATTTTTTTAAGTACTTTTTTATAATATCCCCATGTTAAGTACTAAGTATTTTTTATACTATATGTTCGAATTTAATTTAATTTTAGCGTTCGAACATATATATTTCACGTTCGAACAGTACTATAACAATTATAACGTTCAAATGGTTAGGTTTTCGATCGAACAGTATTATAGGAAATAGTTTTTCATTGTTTTAATTAGGATATAATTTTGTATATATTCATGTATTATATTATAACTAATATTGTATATATATTTTATTTTTTAAATTTCAGGTTGATAATGTTTTATAGGGGATGTAAGCGTGCCAGACCAGGGCAACATTCCATCGAAACAGTTCGAGAAATGACTATTTTATTAGAGCGTCAAGTGAAAATTTCTAACTTTCTAACTCTTATATGGGAGGGTCATTCCTTGACATCAGTTTTCATTGATCGTGGTTGGACACTAATTCTTGACCAAAAAGATGAAGCATGGGATAACGGAGAGCCATACATGATCTCAATCCGGGGAGCTTCAGTTATATTTTTAGTGGGCAAATTCGCTGATTTTATTCATATTCCCCGATTGCACACTGCATATCCAAACATGGTACCCAGAAAGTCTCCAGCTTGGGGTGATGGGGAGACGATTGAGGATGAGGTATCTTATACAAATGAACTTGATTGCCTCTCTGATCATGAGGTGAGGTAGCTGGTTGTTAATCCAGATGCTCTTCCTTACGATGGGACAAAGAGCATCAAACAGGTAGATCTATCTAGTTTCTTCAAGATCATGAACTTGATCATCGCCAATAATATTGATCCTCGGTAGCACAAGACAGATGTTGGCATAGATCAAGCGAAATTTATGATACGCGTCGCTAGTGGGGTTCCTATCGACCTAGAAGATTATATATTCAAGAGGATTCGACTAGAAATCCGGTACATTACGATGGATATATTGTCATTCCGGATCCTAATCACATGATTTCTACTACATATCAGGGTTCTACTAGATATTGTTGAGTGTTTATGAGAGTCAATGAGACATAAACACAAGCCGAGACAACAAACACAGCTACTCGTGAGGAGATGGCAAATATAGTGTATGCTGAGATCACCAGACAAACAAGAGAGGTGATTGATGCAGTGCATACGGAGGTCCATACTGCCATGTCTTACTTATGTAGAGAGATTAATACTAGCATCTCTGACTTACATACAAAGATTGATGCCATGTCTGTGACTCAGGTCACGATCAGTACTTGAGTGACATAGCTAGAGGCACGTCTAACTGTAATTGAGAATGTGTGTAAAGAGTTGGGATCTTAGTGTATCTTTTATTTACATTTTTTTTGTTTTTGGTATGGACAATATTTAATTGGTGTTTTGTAAATTTAATTTAATTATTAATTAAATCGTTTTTATCTTTTCTAAATTAATTATTGATTTCTATTATTCATATTATTTAATTGCTAATTTTTATATAAATTAAATATTTGTCTATAATTAACTAAGGTATTTTGTTTCCATCAATAATTGTCAAAATTATGTAACCATTCAAACAGAATATATCATGTTCGAACGTTTCTTCATTCCCTCTAGATATTTCTGCAATAAATCTCCATTTGAACTCTTTATTTTATGTTCAAGCATTGATTAACGAATTAGTTCGAACGGCATAATAATCTTTTCGAACGGTATGTCAATGTCCTGCTAAATTTATTGACTTAACCTGCCAATTTTCCATTCGATCATATATAATATTTGTTCAAACATTGATTAACTTTAACGTTCGAACATTATTGTATGTTGTTCGAACGGTACGTAAATCTCCCGATAAAGTTTGTTACTTAACGCACTAAATTCTCGTTCAATCATATATAATTTTCATTCAAATATTAATTTTATGTTGCTCAAACTTTTTTTGTCAATGTTCGAATGGTTATTTTATTAGGAATGGAATTTTCATCCCTACATAAACCATTCGAACGGTAAATATCTTTCATCCTTTTTTTAGAATGAAATTTGAATTTCGTCCCTACATCTCACTTTTTGAGACAATTTTAATTTCTTCCCAAACAAAAATTGTCCCAAAAAAGAATTTTTGTTTTAGTGTAATTAAATGAACCAAATTTCTCAATCTTCAATCTACTCTGCTTTTCATATCAAACGTGTATCAAATTCATAGATTGTGTAAAAAGATCATCATCAGATTTTACAGTATTATATATATATTATATATATATAAACACACACGCACACACCAATGACCTCCTTGTATATATGATGCAATAATCAACTTGAGTTGATATGATCAATTATGAAATGAAGACAGTATATCACATGGCAAGACATTAAATGTCTTGTACATTTTTTTCTTTAATATAGTTTTTTCGTATAGATACAAGAGCATATCTACACATAAATAGGTATATATATATATAACTAGCTAGTTACAAGAGGACAAATATCACTCTTTTCTTTATATATTAGCCTTTTTCTTATCAATGTGGCCAGTTGCTACTGATTAAATCTAAGTAATAACTAGGGACTATGTATTATAGGCGAAAACATACATCACATGCATGCATTATGATGAAATATTAGAAAAATCGAGAAAGATAGATTATCAACCAAAATTGTACCACTACAACACAATTGCTTTTTAGTGACGGTTGTGAATTTGTGACAGTCCCCAAACCATCAATAAAAGGCTTTTCTGTGACGGTTTCTGAAAACTGTCACTATAGGCGAATGAGTTTTTTTTACGTTCTAACATTTGGGAAAATATTGTTCAAACGTTACATATACGTTCGAACATATGGCTACTTACGTTCGAACATTAAATGTTTTAGCGCTAACGTGAAACATACATATATATGGCTCTAATTTAAAATTTATGTGGTTTTTATAATGCATAATTTGTATACAAGTCTAAAAAATTGACTTGTATATATTTATATATACATAATTTGTAAAATATAATTATATATTTATATATATAAACATATTTATGTTTATATATATGTATATTTATGTATATTTGAAGTGCAGTGATTTAGTATTAAAGTTGAAAAATATAACATTAAAGAACATTGAGAATTAAAATTAAAAAACTATAGATATATTAAATAATATTTTTCCTTACAAAAATTAAAAATAAGATACAAAATATGATAGAAATACATAAACAACACTCAGATAATAACATTGTATGCACATAACTTTCAATATGCAGATATTTCCCTAGCCTCTCATAAATATGACATCTCTCAAGTTCCTCTGCTCCTATATGAGCTCGTCGAACTCATTGATCAGGGCATCTCGCTCTACCATAACAGTATGAGCCCCAATCCGAGCAATGTCCTAAGTGGCTCCTTCCCTCCCTTGTTTCCTGGTATGCAAATGACAAGCCATATTCTGAAAATAGAAAATGAAAACAAATTATGAGTACTATTGATGCATCTTTTGTTATAATTTTAAACTGCTTTGCATGAACGTTCGAACATAGAGAAACATATATTAGAACGTTAAGATAAAACGTTTGGATGTGTATATTTTATGTTCACACGTAAAATACATTTCGTTCGAACGTAGAACGTATCATATATTTAATTATTTTATATTCAAACGTAATACATACACGTTCGGACATTTGGCTATTTGTTAAAACGTATGTGTTTACATGTGAAAGTAAATGATAAATGTCAAATTGTTGAAAGTATAAATAAATTTAAAAGCATTACGTTCGAACGTTAAATCCTAGACGCTCGGACGTGGAAGGAAACGTTAAAATATGAGAAATAAAACGTTAGAACGTTAAAATCCATCGTTAAACATTTCTTGATTGATTTTTTAAAATATATTAATAATATATTATTTTATTAATATATGTCATATATTATAATGTATACTATAACATATAGCATACTATATCTAATATTATATTATAATATATAGTACATTATATTGTGAAATACATTATAGCCAAATATCGTTCACTATATATTATATTTTCATTTAAAATATTATGCTATTATAGTATATGTACTTATATAATATATATATTATATATAGGTTGTTGTTATTTTATTAATTATAGTCAAATGTCTATCATTATATAACTTTGTTTTCATTTAAAGTATTATGCTATTATAATATATATATATAGTGTATGTACTTATACATAATATATATACACTATATAGATATAGGTGTTATTAGTTTTATTAATTATAACCAAATGTCTATCACTCTATATTATGTTTCCATTTAAAGTATTATACTATTATAGTGTATATATATAGTGTATGCCCTAATATATATTTAAATATTTTAAAAAAAACTACTATCATAATACTTAAAATCACTTCCTTAATCATTATGTTGCGGATAAAATAAAAAATAAAAAAATATTGTTGATAGTAGTATATATATAACATGAATATTAAGTATAAGTCTATATAAGTATATTATATTATATATTTTGTTATATGATATATCTCATTTTTTTCTTATAAATATATTGAGTTATTATAAGGGAATTTTAATATCGGCGAACCTCTAGTAATGTATATATTGTTGGGAAAGTCCATTTACGACGATTTATAAGGTTTTTTCTAATGAAATTAATCAAGGAATTATAGTGACTTCCTTTATAGTGATAATATATACTTCTATTTAGTGTATATAATATATTACACAACTATAATATATAATAGTAATTATGAATATGTTATATAATATACATATTATATATATACTAGATTATTTTTTATTTTCAACAATTAATAATCAAGTTATATTTAAGTTCGAACGTGGAAAAATGTGGGCAGAAAATTTTCCGCTCAATTGTATCGTTCGAACGTTAAATCCTATACGTTCGAACGTACGAAAATTGTTGGCCGAAAATTTCACACTCAATTATCGTCTTCTGTGCTGAGCATTCAAGTTAGAACGTTTAAATTAAACGTTCGAACTTGAATGCTGAAAATTTGGGAGGCTGAAAGTAACGTTTGGACGTATAAATTAAACATATAAATTAAACGTTCGAACATGAATGTTAAAAATTTGGGAGGCTGAAAGTAACGTTCGAAAGTATAAATTAAATGTTCGAACGTTAATTCAAATGAAATGTTTTTTACGTGAAAACACGCACGGAAGGAAGCAGAGTCATTTCTACTTCCCTAGTGCACAAGAGCGAGAGAGAGAGAGAGAGAGAGAGAGAGAGGATAAATGGTGAGTGAGGGTTAGAGAGATAAAGAGTTCAAGTGAGAGAGGGTTAGAGAGAGAGAGTTCGAGTGAGAGAGGGTTAGAGTAAGAGAGAATATTGTTATTGTTAGAAAGGGTTAGAGTGAGAGATCACATCTAAATTGTATAAGAGAGTGATTATTGAGGCCTAGAATTTTGAAATTATTTTAGTAAGGAAAAATTATTTTTTCCATTATTTACAATTTTATGATATTTCTCTTGTGTTTTATATATCTATATATGTCTCTAACAAGTTAGTATTTTTTTTTTTTAAGGAAGTGGTTGTTTTAGCAAATTGAAAGTTTATCATTTGTAAGAGGATATAAAAAGTGTTAGGTATATTTCTAAATTTTAGATTTATATGTTTATGGCTTGAGTTTGAGGAATATTGTGAAAATGGATAATATGGATTATATATTGTGATTATTATTTATAAATTTTGTGAATATTTTATGAGTTTATGATGTTTATTGAGGAATTAATATGTTTAGAAATATTGTTGTAGGAATATTGTTATATTTAGTAAATGTTGTGAAAATATTGTGATAATGTTGTGATATGGATTTGAAATATTGTAATTGTTGTTTATTAAGTATATTTATATTTTGTGAGTTTATGGTGTTTACTGATAAGCATTAATATGTTTAAAAACATTGTTGTGGGAATATTGTTATGTATAGATAATTTTGTTGTAAAAAAATTATGAAAATGTTATGATATGGATTGTGAAATATTGTGATTATTTTTTATTAAGTTTATTTATATTTTGTGAGTTTATGGTGTTTATTGATAAGTTTTAATATATCTGAGAATATTGTAAAAATATTGTGATATGAATTATAAATGTTGTGATTATTTTTTATGAATTTTGTTAATATTTTGTGAGTTTATAGTATTTATTGATAAATTAATATGTTTAGAAACATTATTGTGGAAATATTGTAATATGGATTTGAAATATTCTGATTATTATTTATTAAATATATTTATATTTTGTGAGTTTATGATGTTTATTAATGAGCATTAATATGTTTAGAGACATTATTATGGAAATATTGTTATATTTAAATAATTTTTTTATGGGAATATTGTGAAAATATTGTGATATGGATTGTGAAATATTGTAATTATTTTTTATTAAGTATATTTATATTTTATGAGTTTATGGTGTTTATTGATGAATATTAATATGTTTAGAAACATAATTGTGGGAATATAGTTATGTTTAGATAACTTTGTTGTGAAAATGTTGTGATATGGATTGTGAAATATTGCGATTATTAATATTGTGATTATTTTTTATTAAATGTATTTATATTTTGTGAGTTTATGGTATTTGTTGATGAGTATTAATATATTTAGAAATATTATTCAGTGAATATTGTAAAAATATTGTGGTATGAATTATAAATGTTGTGATTATTATTTATGAATTTTGTGAATATTTTATGAATTTATGGTGTTTATTGATGAATTAATATGTTTAAAAATATATTAATATGATGAATTAATAGAGTACAAGTCCCTCTTAGCGTGACAATCTCATTTAGAGACGCGTTTGCAGACCCAACAAAGAGACCAAGAGGAAAAAATTTGCAGTGAAATCAAAGAGCAAGTACAGCAGGAGATGATGGTGCAAATGAAGCATGTTATGTCATTGCAACAACAACAAGGTGGGCGAGGAAAAAAGAAATGTATTATCTCAATTTTATTCATGTATATAACTTTTAATATTTAATTTTAAAAGTTTATAACACATTTTTAGCTGTAAAATATATATGGCATGTAATATGATACAATTGGTATGTCTTTTAATTTTATGAAATTAATATTTCTGATCTGTACATTCGAATGTAAACAAAAAACGTTCGAACAAACGTTTAAACGTAATTACACAAAATTACTACATAACGTTGGAACGTACTTGTAAATGTTTGAACGTACTCACCTCCAAAAGAACAAAGCGTTCGAAGAAATGTTTCTTAACATTTGAACAAACGCTCGAACGTTATATTCGTTACGTTCAAACATTGTTCCATTAACGTTCGAACATTTAATGCAGTTAACGTTCGGACGTAAATAGATACGTTCGAACAATAATCAACGAACGTCAACTTCCATCATTCGAATGTTAACTGCTCGGGTTGGCGTTCGGACGTAACTATTTACGTTCGAACGTTACTTTCTATGACAGTTTTGAACCGTCACAAAAAACATAACATTCGAACGTTCTTCCAAACGAAACACCTCCAACCGTCACTAAAAATACTTTTAGTGTCGGTTCAACAGTAATGCATCACCAAATATTTTCTGTGACGCACATTAGGTGATGGTCGTGATGACAGTTTCAAACCGTCACCAAATGTCTTTAGTGACATTTTGGTTATTTTTTATGACAGTTTCTTCTGTCACAAAAGACTATTTGTTTTGTAGTGTACGTACATACTGGGTTTATTAGACAAAGTCTATGTCAATATCTATTAGACAAAGTCTATGTCAATATCAGCCTCTGGTCATGTTTTGAGAACTATTTTCATGCAAACATGGGAATAAATCCACACACAAGTTTTTAACATGAGTGATGCATGCTACATACATTCGTAAAATGCAAGTATTGCATAATTATTTTGAAAAAAAGTAGTGTTAATGTCAAAAATTGCACAACAGATAGGAATGGAAGAAATAGTCATCCCCAACCCACGAAATGATTCGGACATCGATACAGTGCTCTTTGCATTCATTCATAT
>QEOT01001253.1:221197-231354 GCA_003123785.1 Pterocarya stenoptera
ATGCTCCTTTCGGTGCAAATGTTAGGTAGACTATCGGTCTACGTAGCATTTTCCTTTGTTATATCAATTGATACGATGGAAGTTTGGTATAATTTCATATGGAGAATAATGTTTCTCTAAATATACAGTACAATAAATTTTGCTGGAAAAAATGGTCCAACACGTAACTTTAAACTAGACTACACACAACAACAATGTCAACAAAAATTCTAATGACTAGCACTCTTGCATAAGCCCTTTTTACCTTGTTAGTCCTAACCCTTTGATCCGGATATATACGCGGCTAGCGAGGAAATAATAGTTGCAGGCAAAAATGAAGTTACGTGGGATTCACATAACTGGCAGGCTAGAAAAGGATGGGATGACGACATACACGCCATACATACCTAAAGTAAGTCTTGAGAAAATGAATCGACCTACTATGCCGTCTCATTTTTATCGTCTAGTTTTTTTTTTTTTCAAATATTTTTTTAACATATTTAAATATATTTAAAAAATAAAAAGATACACTAACATATTTAAAATTACTTCTTTAATTATAAAATTAAAATAAAAATAAAATATAAAATTTGACCAGCAGTCAAGATGGACAGTCAAAAATGGAGGGCTTAATAGTTTTTTCTTAATATCCAAGTAGCCATATTTCTACAAGATTGGGATCATAGAAATTTCTGAAATTTTGAAACAAAATATAAAAATAATATAATTATTTAATTTTTAAAATAAAATATAATATTTTTAAAAAAAATTAACTTTATTATATTTTTAATCAATTTTTTTTCTCTCATTTATATAAATTCAATAAAACATATTAACTCAAATAATTTAACTATTATTCACAAATTATCTCACTATTATTTACATATATTTTAAAATATTCTAAGTGTCCAAACGAATTCTAACAATCTTATATAATCATTACCTTATTAACGATGGTAGAATTATGAATCAAGGAATATCCAGCTAAAAGGAAAGACAAGTCGAATCAAGATTGACAAGATAAATCTCTCTCCAAAACTCTTTATATACAAAAGAAATATACAATAAATTTACCCATAATTCATTTTAATTGATTTTCAATTACCAATTACACGTACTTATTAATGGACTTACCATCGAAACAAACTCTCTAGAATCCAAAAGGTACTACTTTGTAACAAACACCCGTTGATGATCGAGATTGAAACAAAGGAAAACTAATGGAATTGATACAGTATTATATTTCGCAATTGATACAATATTAATGGAATAATAGGTATGAAAAATATCTTACATACCCAAAACATGGAATTTTCTAAACCTAGATTGGAAAATCTTGAGCTAATTCTAATATTTGATAGATAATGTTACGTTATATAAAATATTAATATAAGTGGGATGATACTATTATATATAGAGTATTCATTTTTCTTTTTCTTTTTCTTTTTCACTTTTTATTTTTTTATTTATTTTTGGAGTATAAATTGTTTTATCCTTTTTTACTGATTCAAATATCTTTCTAAAAAAATTACAGTCTATTAAATAATACCTATCCAGTCATAAATCTTTTTTCTGTGACATTTTTTAATATTTAGATCTTGTTTAAATGTTGAGATAAGATGGAAAATTTGTGAATAATAATATAATAATTTGTAAATAATAGTGAAATGATTTAAATTAAGATGTTTTATAAAATTATGAAAAATAAGAGAAAAAAAATTAAATAAAATTATTATAAGTGAAAATATTGTTAGAATATAATTTGTTAAGATTATTTTTATTTTAAGATTTGAAAAAATCGAATTTTTTTTTAGACTCGTGCATATCCACCTAGGGTGTAGCCCCACAAAACCTCCCGAGAAGACTAGGCCTTATTTGTTTTCAAAACCAAAACTCAAAACTTTGAAAACTTCACATCCCATTATTACAATTTTCTCAAATCCTCATACAAAATAAAATAAATAATTCAACTTTTTCAAATCCCAAAATAAATATAATATTAAAAAATATATTCTAACAATATTTTATTTAAATTTTCAACTTTAATCTCATCTCATCTTATCTCTAAAAACAAACGAGGCATAAATGTATTTTTTTTCTTCATACATTTTCTTATATCCTTAAAAAATTCACATCATTGAAAAATGTTTATCTAATCATTAAGTTAAAAAAAAGTATCAGTTGTCACTCTTGGGACCTAGTCTCGAGATCTTTTTTTTATTGTTTGTGTTTTGTTTAAAAGTATAAGAAAATTATAATGATTATGTAAGGATTATATGAAAAAGTTAAAATTGAAAAGTGTTTGTGTTTATGGTTGTGATGTTTGAATGTTGAGATGAGATTGGATGAGATGAAATGATCTTGAGTCTTAAATTTCATCATTGTAAAAAATTTAAAGTGAACAAAGGCTATACACTGTATAATTTTACAAAAATGATAATCAATATCCCGTTAAATATTAAATTAAAAATAATTATTCTTAAGGCAAAATCACCTAAATTGTTCAAATATAAAACCGTAATTTTATTTTCCCGTAGAAATATAATAAAAAGATAAACCCCGAGCATATATAACAATTTTGTGCAGCATGTTATTGCACGCGCCAGAAAGCAAAGACTGAAGGACTGAGGAGGAATGGATGGTAAAGATAACCATTTGGATATGGTGAGCGTGGCTGACGCACGCGTGTCCGTCATCTTTTTTGTCAGTCATTCTTACCAAACAAACGCCACGTCACCATCTCTCTCACTTCAACCGCCAAAGGTCCTAATAAAACGAATCAAATGATACTCTTCCTCGCTTCCTCGTTTTCGCGTTTCCTCCGGAACCCAGGCTTCGAGTCAGAGAGAGAAAATGGAGAAAGCCATCAACAGACAGAGAGTTCTGCTCGACCACCTTCGGCCTTCTTCTTCTATTCACACCGGAGATTCTTCAATCTCTGTATGCGCGAATCCCTTTCAATTTTCTTTTTCGGTTGCTTTCTCTGTTTCCGGTTCGATCCCTTTTTTTATGCGTTTCGTGATTGACTTCTTTTCTTGCTGGATAATTCGGTGAATTTCGATTTTAATTTTCTGATATTTGGGTTTTTTTTCTGTCGTTCACTCCCGTTTGATTTGATATTCTGGAATGAGTCACAGACCTTGAAATTTGAGTTTTTAATGTCAACCTTTAGATTCGTAGCTACAATTGTAGCCTATTTTTATTGTCTAGTTTCCAGCAAAAGAGCAAGGGTAACGAGACGAGATGGTTTCAATTAAAAATTTAATAAAATATAATTAAAATATTATTTTATAATTAAAAAAAATTAGATTATTTGTTATATTATGTGTAAAAATTGTTATAATGATGAAACAAGATAAACTGTTTCTGTATCAAAAAGACGTAAAGCGATTGTTTGGCATGTTCGACCTCCAACCAGACGATTTTCAAAATTATTCGTCAAGCTATGGCGCTTGATGTCACTTATTCGTATTGAATTCTTTTTTATATACTTCATATTATTTCTGTTCCCCTAATTTAAATCATTAATTTTCAATGATCTTTACCAGGCATCAGCTTGTCTTGCCGGGGATAGCGCTGCGTACCATAGAACTTCGGTATTTGGGGACGATGTAGTCATTGTGGCGTAAGTTGCTTCTCCTTGCAAATCACCTTTCCAAGTTAATATTGGGTTTTTAAATTATTGAACAATGAAATTATCAACCAATTTGGTCTGTCTTGATTCGTATTTCGTTGAATTTGGTATTACTACACAGAGCGCATCGGACTCCAATTTGCAAATCCAAGCGTGGTAGTTTCAAGGATACTTATCCCGATGATCTCCTCGCACCAGTTTTGAAGGTGCATATTGTGCTGTTTCTTCCCCCCCTCCCCGGCAAAAGCCTTACGTTTTTTTATTTTTGAGTATATCGTAGTGTTCTATCTATTCATGGCTTAGGTTCTTGGTAATTGTTTGGTGCAGGCATTGATAGAGAAAACCAATCTGAATCCTAGTGAAGTTGGGGATATTGTGGTGGGTACTGTCTTGGCCCCAGGATCTCAAAGGGCAAGTGAATGCAGGATGGCGGCATTCTATGCTGGTTTCCCTGGTATTGTTATTTTTATTGTTTGAAGACGTAAATTTGTTAAACTTAAAGTTCTCATTATATTTCATTGCTCATATATTTCACATTTGTATTGTGTAGAAACTGTACCTGTCAGGACTGTGAACAGGCAGTGCTCATCCGGGCTTCAGGCAGTTGCTGATGTAGCTGCAGCTATAAGAGCTGGATTTTATGATATCGGTAAAGAATGCATTTTTATTTCATTTATATATATNGCATAGTGATCTAAAGCATTTCTTTTTTTTCTATTGATTTTCTTACACATGCTGTTAGGTTGAGTCACATAGGCGAGCTGCTGCTGCTACTGCCTCTGGTAAATTTAAAGATGAAATTATTCCTGTGCCCACCAAGGTATCCACTATTATTTCAGTATTAGCAGAAATTTGTATGCCCAAACACTATCTGTTGGCATATGGTTTTCAGTTGGAGGACTGATTTCTGGATCACCTAAATAGATTGTTGACCCAAAAACGGGTGAGGAGAAATCTGTTACAATCTCTGTTGATGATGGGATTCGGCCTACCACAACAGTGTCAGATCTGGCAAAGCTGAAGCCTGTTTTTAAGAAAGATGGGAGCACCACTGCAGGTATTGGATACATGATTGATGTTACCCATTATTTGTGTTCATAATATCGTTTAATTGAGCCTATCCATTGCATTGTTTTGGCTCTTCTTTCATAGGCAATTCTAGCCAAGTGAGTGATGGTGCTGGGGCTGTACTTCTAATGAAGAGAAGTGTTGCATTGCAAAAAGGACTACCCATCCTTGGCGTATTCAGGTTTGCTAATCAGGATAAAACTCATTCACTAATCTGATAATGTGAAAAGTGATGCATAGATATGCCTAACAAGAAAGGCCTGGTATATATAATATTATGCTTATTCGCACTGGTACTTCCACCCACTGATGCCTAGTTCATTGTTCCAATAATATTCTGTGTACTTTTTATTGGCTTCCGCTAGTTTTTCTCGAGTCCACAGCACTCATTAGTTGTTCTTGGTAGGAACAAATAATCTTATGGAAATTTATTTCAAGCAGCATCATCTACCAGAATCCCCTCACCAAATAAATAACTGAATATAAAATGAAGAATCGCTCTGTTATGTCAAAGGCTTATTAGGACAATGTAGTGAAGCAATAGTTTCCTCAAGTTTCCTCAATGCATCTCTTTTAATTTAACTTGGTTTGTTAGAGAGGTTCTCTCGTAATCATTGTGATGCAAACTATTGGGTAGAGGGTGCCCAAGAGCTCATATACTCATGGTCAAGCTTGCACTTAAGCAGTGTGGGACACTTGGACCATAACATAGCACTACACTTTGGTATCATTGACCTATTGTCAGTATTCACTAACTTAGCACTATGCCTATACATAATACCAGCACATTTTAATCTAGCCTCTAGGTCTACCTTTGAGACCCGACCACAAAGCCACAAATCATTTGATCCCATACTTGACAAGTTCTGTCCAATTCAATACTCGATGTGATGATTGACCCTAATATCAAGTGATACAAAATCCTTGAGTAGAACTTGCCCTTGAAAACTGACTTGCAAGGAAAGGGTGCTCGAAAGCTCATATAAGCATGATTAAGCTTGCACCACTTGGATAGTAACATATTGCGTCTTATTCCCTGCCCTTGGTGCTTGAATTCTGTGAGTAATACGCATGTGAACTGCCGTTTGCAATAGTGTTTGGGGTAGCCTGCTTGCTATCTAGCATTTCCAATGGAACTTTCTTCATAACTATTGACCTAATATGCTTCATTTAGTGCACAAAATGGCATGCAATCATTTACAAACTTTATGTATATTTTATAAATTAAATGACTCAGACTTTCTCCTCAATAGTTTCCATTAAAATCTCTCCTAAAAATAGTATTGAAAAATCTCGAAGCATACATTCTGTTCTATAGGAAACTTAGGATGGTTTTGCCATTGGATTTGCCTCTTGTTATGGTTTTTCCACCGTTCATTGGCAGTACCAAAAATTATTCCGGAACTCAAAACTTCAAGAGGTTCTCGACTTCACTTATCATGTCTTGTATGTGATGAGTTGGCCTGTCTTGGAGATATGGCCTGTCTTGGAGATAATTGAACACATATCATGATTTATTGGACTCAGTAAACTCATCAATAAATGTGTTTTTGAGATGCCACTGCCCCTACACTCATCCCTTTCATGGCTAGCCCCATAAATTAATGTGAAACAAGTGGCATTACTTTTTATAAGCAAATAATCTAATTTTTGTTGGTCATGCAGGACGTTTGCTGCTGTTGGTGTTGATCCAGCAATCATGGGTGTAGGCCCAGCTGTTGCAATTCCAGCTGCAGTCAAGGCTGCTGGTTTAGAGCTTGATGATATTGACCTTTTCGAGATTAATGAGGTATTAAATTTTGAAAGACATTCTAATATTGGATTCAGGCCTGTGAATATATAATTACTCAAGAATTTGCAACGGCGCAGGCATTTGCATCCCAATTTGTGTACTGCCGTAACAAGCTGGGACTTGATCCAGAAAAGATCAATGTGAATGGAGGTGCTCTGGCCCTTGGGCATCCTTTGGGTGCAACAGGTATATACTAAGAATTTGAATTAGCTTGAGTAATTCAAACCACAATTTTGAAAACACGTACTTTTTACTGGAACTATTAGAGGTTTTCTAGGGCTGGGGAAAAAACTGAAATTGATTGGCCAACCTGCCTTAGGCATGGGTTCACCGTTGGGTAGGAAAATAAAAGGTGGGCAGGGCCAGGCTGGGGGTCAGTGGGGGGTTTGAGAACCCGATGGTTTCAGGCCTAATTGTTTTGGTACACGTATTTTTAATGTTGGGGTTTGAGAGGATGTTGGAACCTATCTCTCTGCCACTCCATTGCCTTTCCATCTGTCACCCACAATTTCATGTTGATGATACGACAATGAAGTTGAGGAAGCACAGAATGGGTGGGTGGAGGTGCTGTGCATGGGGTTACATGATCACTACAACATATAATTAAGCAGCCCATGTATATGAGAACCATCATTCACTAACGATTCCAAGGACCACCATCCAACCAGCCAACTGACACTAGTTGGTATTGGTGCAGTTCAGCAACCGTGCACTGACCATCGGTTGTAGGGGTGATTTTAAACAGTCAAACTAACCTTTGAGGGGGTCAGTACTTGGTACACAGCTGTACTGCATTCATCTTTATCACAAGCAAGTAGGTTGACACATGGTCAATTGCACTCGGAGAAATTCCCAAATTTTGCTATATATTTACATATATATCAGATAAAAGCACTTTTTTTTTCAAGTCAAATAAACTTTTATTGAATCAAGTTGTGATATCCCATACTGATTGATAAGGGTAGGAAGGAGAAGTTCTTGTTCTTTAAAATGGTTTTAATGGGACTCTGATTGTATTATTGACTAGTCCTTTTGGAGTATAGGTCCAGATGTGGCTTGGCCTCCCTTGGGGCATTACAAACGGTATTAGAGTATCCTAACAAAAAATGTGGGACTTGAGCCATGCCACCTAAGACGGACGGGCCTGACGAGGACGTTGGGAATTTAAGGGAGAGAATGTGATACCTCATATTGAGTGACAAGGGTAGGTGGTGTATGGGATTTCACATTGCTTGGCAAGGAAAAGTTCTTGCTCTTTATAACGGTTCTAATGAGGCTCTAATTGTATCATTAACTAGTTTTTTTAGAGTATAAGCCCATAGGTGGCTTGGGCCTCCCTTGGGGCGTTACACAAGTGCTATGAAGAGACAAGCATTGGAGCTGATATAGTATTTTGTTGAACTTCTTAAATAATTGATTATTAGGTCCCAATTGTCTCATGAAGTGAGTGATTAGTTTAAGCAATTAGTTGGGTTGTACTAGGTTTTACATTATGGGCATCATGTCATTTTCTAGGAAGTTCTCATCGAGCTAGAATACCAATACTGGTCCTTTTAGGAAAATGGTGCTTCTCTGGATGATAGCCAATTTTCTTCTTCATTTTGATTTATTCTTATTTTTAATTCCCATTTGTTTGGATTGTATTGGAATTACTCTAAAATTAGGTGATTTCCAATTCTTGTTCAGAGTGCTTGTTTATTGGTTAGAGTTGCTTGACTCGGGGGATTAGACTGTTATATTTAAGTCAATCATTTTGATATTGTACATTCATCGTACTTCATATGTTAATTATTTGTTATCTTTGATATGCTAGTCCAATCAGATTATCATTTATTTAATCATAATAGAATTAGTTGTATTTATTTGAAATTATAATGAGCTACCAATAGTAAATTGATGATTGAGAAGGTAATAGCTGAACTAAGATTCATTTTGGTTAGTGCGCACAAGAGTGCTGTTTATTTACATAGGTTTGCCGTCATGCTAGAACCACGGAATGACAAAGCAACCTCACTGTCGGCACAGCTGATAACCAAGGAGTTCAACATGTGTGCATATGGTTGTTCTCAATAAGTGATGCTGGATTCAAGGGAAATAGTTTGATGATTATTACTCTTTACATTATCCCTTGATTCATATATTTAGAGGGCAAACTTTGGAGTATTATATTGATTTATGCTCATATGGTTTCAAATTGGTGAAAGATAATTTAGTAGTTGGGGCATAAAATGCCATGAAGCTGTTCTCAATGCTCAATGAAGAAATTTATTGAGATTATTGTCTGTTTCAGGCGCTCGCTGTGTTGCTACTCTGTTGCATGAGATGAAGCGTCGTGGCAAAGACTGTCGCTTTGGAGTGATATCAATGTGTATTGGTACTCTCTCTCTCTCCACACCATACACACTTGCGCATGCGTGCGCGCACACACACGTATATGCATACATGCCCGCACCTCACATACACCACATATAATATATGTCTACGCTAGAATGCATGCTTATCTGCTGGAATTTGTAGCTTAGTACGAGTGTTTACGACTGAAATGCAGGCACTGGAATGGGGGCAGCAGCTGTTTTTGAAAGAGGGGACGCTGTTGATGAGTTGTGCAATGCCCGGAAAGCGGAAAGAAACAGCCTTTTATCCAAGGATGCTCGGTAGAATATAATGAATATTTATCTGTCACCTGTTGCAATTACTAATAATCTCATGACTAGGATTGAAATCCTGGTAGAGTTGTAATAAACATGGAATTATTTTTTTGTTGAAAGATCTTTGGAGATAAAAGGTTTATTATATTTTTTTGTTGAAAGATTTTTGGGACTTGGAAAGTTGAATTGGAATTTGAAAAAGTTGTATTGAGATTTGAAAAAGTTAAATTTTTTATTATATTTTGTATAAGAATTTAAAAAAAGTATAACGATGAGATGAGATGAAAATTTTGTATCAAATAAAACTTCCAAACCTATGCTTAAGTAACTTGCGGACTGTCTCTCCCTTTCACTTGTACTCCTCATCTAAGTGCCATCCAATTAAGAGTCTTCTTGTTTTGCCTAGGGTTTTAGGACGCTTACGTTCCATATGGTAGCAAGGCACTAGCATTTTTGTTTGTCAACAGTTTAGTATTGTTTTGTCTTTATATCTTTTATTTATCTTAAAATAAAGGAGGACGATCAATAATGGTAATACCTCTAACCATCCCTTGCACTTTTATTGTTTAATTTTTGTATTAATTTGTGCCCATTACTTCAACAATGGCCATTCTGGACAGTGAGTTTCGGATGTGTAGGTTGTGTTTAGAGAAAAAATCTAGGGTGCAGTCACTATTTGGCAGCAGCCACTACACATCCTAGCAAAATGACCAATTTCTCCCTTCAACAAAATGCACCTGTCTCTCTCAGATTTCACCTATTTGAATCTTCCCAGCAGACCTCCTCTCCCCCATACCCAGCCCGCGTTCCTTTCGTCTGCACTCTCCCCCACTGCCACTTCCAACTCCACCCCTACATCTTGCACAAACTCCCCCACCTTGCATCGCCCATTCTCTCCCCAACCCTCCCTCTGCTATGACGCTGCAACCATCCCTGTTAGACCCCCACGTAAGGCGGCCTCTAAAACCATGGCACATGTCCTAGCCATGTCCGGGACATGTCCCTTGATCATGCCACGAGCATGCCTTGGCCCGTG
>QEOT01001255.1:8963-28885 GCA_003123785.1 Pterocarya stenoptera
AAATTAACAAAAAAATGTGACATTTTTTTTAACATTAGCATGCAAAGTAGCCATTTTTTAGTACCATTCCGTACCCAGAAACACTAAAAGAAAGTCATGTTGGTGGAGGTTCATACCTTTGTACTTCTTTTACCACTAGCTCAGGATCCTGAACTGGGGAGGAGGAAATGAGGGTTGGGAGCAGGACAGAGAAGAGGAAGGTGATGAGAAAGAGCGGAGGAGGAGGGATTGCCATTTTCCTGTTGTGTGATAGGAAATGTGCGAGAGAGCAAAAGGTGGGAGAGCGAGGGGGTTTTGAGTGATGATGATGAATGGAGGGGATGTATGTATATATAAAGAAATTTAAAGCCGGGCTAAATGGTATGATTTAACTAAACATGTGGGTCCAAGGTGCTCGTGATTTCTGGTTTTAAGGGATTCTCAATCAATTTTGGGTAGTTTTTGCCGTTAAGTGAAGCAAGCCATGAATGATGGTGGAAAAAGATAAGAACATCAAAAGGAAAATCGTTTACAGGATTATGAACAAATCCTTTAGAACAATTGCCATTTTTTTTAAAAAAAAAATGTTATTTCTTTCATTCTGATGAGTATTTTTAAGTAGAAATATCCACTTCATCAAACATTATTGGGATCATAAAAGACAGAGTAGCATTCATCTTCTTTTTATCCAGTGAGAACATAAAACAGACTCTGTTTTCTTACATCTTCTACAAACAGAGTCTCCACATGGGTTAGATTCTATGATTTTTCATACAAGTAGATTGTACTTTTCTACATCAATTTTCTATTTTTTTTTTAATTAAAGTTAGAAGCTACAGAGTGTGATAATCATTTTCTTCCCACCATTTTCACATCTAGATTTGAGGTTTGAATAACCCAAATAATCATAATATATTTTCGAATTAATCTTTTCATCAGTCACTATTCCTTACCTCGTACTCTACACTTTATAAAAAAAATTATCAGATGTAAAGTATGAGAGTAAATAGTAACTAATGTATGGCAAAGCCTTGCACAACAAAACGATATGCAACCAAGTCATTAACAAAAACATTGAACAATCTGTGTTTTTGCACTTATTTATATTAAGGAAAATGATAGGGATCCCGTTGGGGGATCTCGCTCATTTTCCCGTTTCCATTTTTTTGAGTTTTTTTATTTTTTAATGTAGTGATTAAAAAAATATTGTTTAATAATATTGTAAATTTTTTTAAAAATATTTAAGAGTGTTAAAAAATGATGTGAAAAAAAAATTTTAAATATTTTATGTTTTTTTTTTCACATCATTTTTTTAACACTTTTAAATATTTTTTAAAAAAGAAAAAAATTCACAATATTATTAAATAATATTTTCTTAATCACTACATAAACAAAAAAACTCAAAAAAAAATGTAAATGGGAAAATAACAAGATCCCCCAGCGGGATCCCTAGCATTACCCTTATTTTAATACTCCTATATTCGGATTAACCCATTCCACACAAATATCAGCAACGACGATTCTTTTCTAGGTACGATCTAGTTATAAGCGATTCTGAACACTAATACATTCATCTATTTAATATAATAAATTAGAAAGTAAATTTTATTAAAAATAATACTAATTTAAATTTAAAATAAAAAATAACAAGATTAATATATAAATTGATACATAAATTTACTTGTAAATACCAAAACTGTTTCTTATATATCCGGATGTTGAAAAAATAATAGATAGAATTGTTGTTTTTCTGTTTCATCCGAAATTCTGTCATCTCTAATCACATTTATCGATGGAGTATATTCTGTTGTCCATTTAAAAGATTAAAATATTATGTCACTTCAAATATGTCGCATCAAAATGTATGATTAGAGATAATAAAATCTAAAATGAATAATAACATTTCTCCAAGAGTAATATTCTCGTTTTTATTTTTTTATTTTCTCTCCATAAGAAGAAAGCTAGCCATTCTCTCTCTAAAAATCCTCTTTTTAAAAAATCATTTCTCTTATTTTTTCCAACCTTCTCTTTGAATAGAGACAAACATGACATTTTCGTCTCTTATTTTCTTTTCATTATTTTCCTTTTTTTTCCTTTGGATTTCCTTCTGTTTTGCATGTTGACAACCCTATCTCAAATTGATCACATTATCAAAGGCACCATAAATCGTGCCCTGTTTATTTTTTCAAAATTTCTTAACTCATTTTATCTCATTCCATCTTATCTCATCCCATATAATTATTATAATTTTTTTCAAATTTTTATATAAAATAAAATAAACAATTTAATTTTTTCAAATTTTAAAATAAAAATAATATTAAAAATATCAATTTTAACAATATTTTATTCAATTATTAATTTTCATTTCATCTCATCTTATTTCATCTCATCTGTAAAAACAAACAAAATTGTCTGCTTTAACCCAATTCTAAACAAGAGTGAGTTGTCATTGATAATTGCAACAAAGAGGTTCATTTGTTTGGATCCTCTTTAAATAAAATGAAAAAAAAAAAAACAAGAATCAATGCGAAGAAGCCAACTTGTTGACTCCATTTTCCAACTTTTTTGCTCTATTTTATGTTGCGGTGTATTTTTAGGTGTTTGTTAGAATCTACTTCAACCCCCACCCTTTATATCTATTTATTATGCAATCTTGATTGAAAAATAAAAATACATCTTCTAATTAATTTTATTATTAAATTTAATGTGTTCATAGGTTTCACAGGTACCCGGGATCTACTAATAATTAATATGCATGAGTATAAGCATGCATGCAGGGAAAATTAATATGAAAAAAATCTCTCTTCGACTAAATTGATTCTGTTTATTTATATACAGAGAAATAATTTGCACAGTTTTAGAGAGCACAAATCATGTGCACTTCTTTTGAAAACAATGAACAAATCTTTAACCTACATGAAAATACTCATTTTTAATGGTGGACCTACTATTTGTACACTCTAAGATAGTATTTGAACATAATAAGATTTGATTTATAAGATTTAAATTTTAAAATTTTTTTTTTAAATTAAATTATGTCACGTAAGCTATTATTTACACCGTCTCTCGTAAATAAATTTTTTTTAATATTATCCTTATCTATATAAAGGACATTCAAATAATTTGTTTGACAAAAAGTAAGCCAAACTCCATAAATAGGTACTTTTTATGATGGTTGAGTAACACTAGGACAAAGGAGTAAAAACTCTCATTATTGTGATGCTGCTCAGTTGCTCATTACTCACTTTCAATTATCACTAGCACTGTGGACAGCCATTCATAATTAATTTTTTATTAATTGTTGTATGGAATTAATTTATTTGAAATATATATTTATAATTTATTTCTTTTTTCTTATTTATTTATTTTTTTTTTTAGAGGGATTTAGGCGTCACGTGCTTTTGCCCTTTTAAATCAAACACTCTTTCTAATTAGGCCATTTGTAGGGCCCACTAACTATTCTCCCATTTTCTGAAGCCCATTTTCCTTCTTATATATTTAACTTTTTCCCTTAGCCGCAAACTTCGCCGAAATTTCACATTAGCAAACAAAACATGGGACCCACTATTCTGACGTGGCAAAGACTAGACACATGGCCCGCGATTAGAGGCCCGTGGTATCCGTTAAATTTGCGGACGCGGTGAAAGCTACGTCGTCACGTGGGAATTTTATTCCCTTTTAACGGATACACCTGTCGTTCGGGAAAATCTTAGCAGTTGACGATGGATTCCCTTAGTTCTGATCAAAGCCGTTGATGTCTACATTGCGGGGGATGATGAATGATCTACTTTTTTTAGTTTTTGGACGTTTTTGGATATTGGTTGGGCGTTTTGGGTAAATGATATTTGTTTAGAATTTGTGATTTTCAATCACATTTATTTAAACGGTTTTTAGTATTGAATTTAAAATCAAATACACATTTCTTTTTTGAGAAATGATAGTTGTAATTATGAGTGTGCAAATGTCATATAATTATTTAAAAAAATAAATAAATACAGGATTCATATAAAAAAATTAATTTTTTAATAATAGATCTCATTCTTTTTTAAAATGATTATATATCGCTTGCACACTTCACGACTGTATATAGTATTAATCTTCTTTTTTTGGATGGATAATGAGAATGTTTGAATGCGATTGTTTTATTTTTATTGAATAATGATATAAGTATAATTTTTTATAATTATTCATATAATTATAATTTAAATTGAGAATATTAAAAATATCTCTAATTTAAAATATGCTTGTGAAAATGGCTGTATATATATCATTTTCCATAGCACTATGTGATCTGCTCAATTCATTACTATATACTTGGATTTTTTTGTATAATAGTCTTTTCGGTTCATATTTTAACACTTTATTGTTAAGAAGTGAAGCAAATATATTCCAGCTTTAAAAAAAAAAATCAAATTCAAGATTTCCGCAAACCGGTTACTATCAAGCAGGGTTTATATGATTCACTAAAATTAATTGATTGGGACTTCAGTATAAGAGATAAATACATAAAAGAGGTGTCCATTCTATGATGTCCTAATTTCACATCAAAATATGATTATCAAGATCGAATTAACATTGAGAAGTGCTACAACTACAATGATATTTTACAAAAGTAAATTCACAAATTATATAGTTTTATATAATACATTAGATTTATTTTACAATAAAAATAACTTAACATGTGACGAGAATGATTATTTGTGACGAAAATATACTCATTTTAGTAAGAAATATTCATTTTAGTAGAAAATAGCTTACCACAAATAAATATTTTTCTAATAGTGACAATTTAATATATCATTTAAACTCATGTAATTTCTAAATTTATTTTTATAAGATCTCTTTGTCACTAAAGTATTTATCATTAACACTTAGTCAGATTTTTAGGTATTAGAGAACATTAATTAGTCAAGTTCTGTACACCAATATTTTGGTAGATATTATGCCACCGACATGAATTTGTACGAAGAAAAAGAAGATAACATTTATTCATCAACCGTAATTTCCACCAACGGTGGAATTTGTATGCTAGCATGGCCCAATACACCAATAATTAATTGTGTATTTAGTTCTAACAAACATCATTTATTGGTCATCATCATGTGAGTCATGTGTAGTCTAAAATATAGTTCTTAGAGTCTGTAGGGTTTAGATCTTAGTATTCCGATTAAAACACTAATGAAATTTCAATCCTACAAATTAGGATCATAAGTTTGAGTTTAACACTACTTTGTTGCTGTAGGCGAATGCTACTAGAGTAGTGTTACGTGTACTTACAAAACTCATTTTATAAGTTTTCTTTTGAAATTCAAATTTTAAATTTTATGATTTTCAGCATATCAATCATTGACAAGTAGAGAAGAAATAAATTTTCTGTAAGTTTTTCTTAACTACATTTAGAATTTTCCATACTACCACTATAGTCTTAGATTTGAATCGAGACTTTATGACTTAGAGTAGAAAAGAGATAGACGTATAAAATAGATCTCATAATATTTATTAAGCATTTAATATTACCTAAGATGCTTACTCAGATAATTATAAATATTGTAAAATTCACTTTATATATCTATCGCTCTTTTATTCTAGACTTTAAAATTTAGATAAGAACTCTAATCCATCTAAATCCATCATTCTTAATTAATGCATGAAAAAGTGGGGGGGCAACAGGCGAGTCCCCTTTCAAAGTACTCGGTGTTTCTGTGAAGTTTGTAACTTCGCTGATTATACAAGCCATGCGTCCTGAACAATTAAAACAAATTAATGACTCCAAATAATGATAATACATTATTGAACTTGAAACCGTATAATTCAGCTCCTGACAGAATGATTTTTTATTTCTATTAAAATGTTTATTTTTTATTTTTTGGGTGGCATGGTCATGAATATTAGAGGTTTTAATCAGCATGTTTAAAAGCATGGTCGGTTCTTTAATAACCCTAAGTAAGGCCTATAATACAGCATCTGTAATGAATGCATGGATTAATTGTATATTATATCTACCTTCTTTTTTCCCTTTATATATATATATATATATATCGTTATTAATCTTACAGTTATGGTAGGTAGAATACAGTTTAGAACTTAATTTATGATGAGAAGATGTAGTTTTGCAATTTCTATTCAAGAAGTGCAAGGAATACACTGGTTTGATTATACAAAATCAAATTATCTCATCTCATCTCATATAATCATTACAATTTTTTCAAACTCTCATACAAAATATAATAAATAATTCAACTTTTTCATATCTCAAAATAAAAATAATATTAAAAATTAAATTATAATAATATTTTATTCAACTTCTAATAAAACATCTCATCTGAATTACGTAACCAAATGAAGTCATACTTTTGACCAAATTCATATATATTTCTAGTTAATTTGAAATTTTATTTTCATTGTAATTGCAGACCATAAAGCAAAGCAAAATATTTAATTTGTTTGTCACGCTACGGGGAACTAGTTTTAGGAAGAATTTGAAGATCTCAAGTAGGAAAGAGACAAATATTTATCGTACAACGTTTATTTCTATTCACATAAATCCTAATAAATGCTTGATAAAATATGATTGATTCACTTTACGTGCTCATATCTCTATTTGAGACTTAAGTTATTTCGATTCTGCAATGCCGACAAGAGATAAAGAAAAAAGAGATATGAATGCCCTAACAAAAAAGGAAAAAAAAGGAAAGGGAGAGGATGATTGTCTCCTTAATGAGATAAGAGTTAATAGCGTAGCAACATGTATATCACATACATAATCATATAAAGCCATGTGATATAGCTCCCAATATCATCATTCTTTACTAATTACGCGCTTCACTAATTACATCTATTCTTTCTGTTTGTCTGCAGTAGCTTAGTCTTTTCAGCTATAATATCTTTTTTTTTTCTTTTCTTTTACTTTATTTATTTATTTTATTGGCATGCATGAGAATTGAAAACATGCTAGCTTGATCGATTGGTAGACATATAATAGATTTATTCACCGTGAGAAAATTGTTTATTTATAGTCAGTTATTTTTTATAAAAATAAATATTTTCTATTTAAATAAGTTTTTTCGTCACAAATAGTCATTATCGTCGTAAATAATCCGTCATAAATACTCTTTTTTTTGTAGTGATTTTAGAAATAATCTAATTATTCAAATTATATTCTTATAAGAGTAAGTTATATATAATTTTAACGTGTGTAAATCTTACACACTCTTTTTAGAAATAAATAAAATTTAATATTAAAAAAATAATTTTTTTCATTTAAATTTTAAATTTATCTATTTTTTAAAATGAGTGAGCGAAATTGTCACATTTTAATATTATAAATATCATTTATTTTTAAATAAATTTAATACAAATAATAATACACGCACCAACTTTTTTACTTTTTTATTTTTTTATTTTTTTCAGAACTCAACAAACGAAGTTACCTAACTCTATTTCTGAATGGGATTTTGGTAACAATTTACAAATCCTTTGTAGTTTGTGTTAGGTCCTCCAGGTTGAGTGAAATTTCTCATCATGTTGTATCCCAAGAAATTAAACAGATGTCTTTCACTTTAATCGAGTATGTCGGGGGCATGACTCCGGGTTAAAAGTCAAAACTCACACCATGATTACATGCACTCATGTCTCCTAGCTGCTTGTTCTCTTTCTTGGAGATCAAACTCAAAGATCGATAATCTTGACTTTTGTTGGAGTGTGGATTTGTGGAAGGATTCTATAGCCCATGGGAGACAGAGAGAACACAGGTTACTTCTATCACAATATTTATATATTTACAATGAAATTATATTTATAATTTTAAGATATATATATATATATATATAAAAGTCTTCATGCGTATTCATTCCTTCTAAAAAAACTGAATAAATCTAAAATACATAAAAAAAAATCATTTTTTTAATAATTGATTCCGTCTTTTTTTAAATAGAGTACATTAAATTTACATATCTTAAAACTATATCTAACGGTAATTGTATTTACAAATGACTTTCCTCTAAAATAATTTATCTTGAATTATCAGCAATTCTGAGTACAAATTTACAAGAGGAGAGCGGTCCCTACTCGGCATAGGCTAGGAGTCACTTGCCCCCTAGAGGTGGGACTTGTACCCCCTAACACTCCTACCCAAATTGCTTTCAATTCGGTGGGAAATTTCATAGACATGAATCCAATATTTAGAGCCTTTTCAACATGCTTTGTGTACACACTTAGGCATATAGCAACACAGTACACAAGTATGGGCTTATACATGTGATATTCTTTCCACACATTGAGACAAAAGGTTTTTGGAGGATTATTTGGCTTTAAAAACATTCAACAATCAACTTTTTTTTAAAAAAAAAAAAAAAACTTAAATGGGTTTCTAACTCACCAATACAATAAGAGCCTACTAATGAAGCACAAAGAGATCAAATCCCAGCAGAAACACGCAAAACAAAGCTATGAACTTGGTCAATAAAGTCGTGAAAATTTTTTTTATTTTTTTACATGTAATGGATTTTCTCCTGAACTTAGTGTAATCAACAGGTTTTAGGGGGACAAAAGTAGTTAAGAGAGAGAGAGAGAGAGAGAGAGAGAGAGAGAGAGAGCATTTTTGACCAGATATCCAGTAGAAGTATCTTTTTACCCACGAAATGAACTTGAAAGGGATTGGTAGAAATTGACGCCAGAATGTGAATTGGAACGACCTTTATCACCTAAAGGGCCAACCCCATGTTAGTAAATTGCGGGGATACGACAAAAGTAGAAAAAGAAATAAAAAAAGAAATAAAAAAAAAAAAGAAAGAAAGAGAGAGCAGATGCAGTACAATATGGCCCAATTGGAAGATTCGTTGGGGAAATTGCCTCGGGGTCTATTTTCTTGTGAAAAGCCCACTTGTCAATAACCCATTTGTTCACAAAAAATGTGTTTTTTTTTTTTTAAATAAAAAAAATTATAAATCCATTACTCAAACTTTGAACTGTTTTTCCATTTGCTTGTTAAGAAATTTAGATTAAAGTTATTTATTTATTTATTTGGTCTAATGAAAGAACAATAGCCCTCCCGTTAACACGTGCTGCACATGATCTTTTTTTGGAAGACACGCTTGTTTCAAGAACGTGGTACACGTATTTTGTACAGGCATGCACTTGTGTTGTAACTTCTCGGTCAAATGGATTTCGGGACGTAAACCGATAACGTCATCATCTTTGCTTTGTGGCACAGGTTTCAATTTTCAGTTTTCAAGTCCATCTCTTTTTATGAGTAATGTTATGTGTAGTACTTTTGAAAAAAAATATAATACATTATTAAAAATTAATTGTGAATTTTATATTTATTTTTTTTTCAAAATAATTATACAGTACTTACACACTCACAACTATAACTATCATTTCTCCCCTTTTTATAACTTGGGTTTTGATATATTTTCAGACCTAAACCAAATCTTGACAACAAATCACCATTCTAATTACTATTCAATTCTTCACTCAATCTTATTTATCTTCGCGTCTTTGATTGTCTTTTTCTACAATAATTTACAAATGAAATTTTCTTGGCTAACCTAGTCAAAATATCTCCTATACTTCTCACGAGTGGATATCAACGATCTTAAGTTGATCATTCATTGTTATTTTTTCTTAAAACACTTCATTTATGTTGGGTTGCATGTGGAGCCTGGCTTGTGAGTAGAATAGGTGCAGACAAAAAGTTCACTCGACTATCATTCAACCTGGCGCTCAAGCAAAGTTCAACCTATAAGTTCACTCGACAGGGGGCTCGAGCGAAGATTAGACAAATTGTTCCCTCAAGGTTTGCGTGAAGCTGAGCTTAAGTGAAGCACTAACCTTAGTGTTCGCTCGACAGTCTGCTTAAGCCAATATTAGATTGGTTATTCGCTCGAGACGCTCTCAACATCTACTCGAGCGACGAAACTTGTTTTTTGGTTTAGGATTTCCAGCGCCGTTTTCTTGATATATATAATGTTTATTTTTTTGTGAGTATGTTTAGTAAATCAGAGTAAATAAAAGAGGCAAAGGTGTGAGAGCATATTGAGAGAGTGAAAAAGTCTTAGAGAGTAAGAATTGAAATTGTGTGAGTAATGTGGTACTCTTGTAACTCAATGTGTGTGATTGTAATCTCTTCTGGAATAAAATCTCTTGCAGCTCTATCGACATAGACATGTTGCCAAACCATGTAAATTTGTTTCATGTGATTGATTGTTTGCTTTTATTTTGTTTGTCATTGTTGGATTCACAACAACTGATATCACAGAGTCAAGGTTCGAGTCTGAGGGAAAACGATGGCTGGAGACAAAGTGAAAGTACCTGGGATCGAGAAGTTTGATGGCACTGACTTCGAGTACTGGAGGATGCAGATAGAGGACTACCTCTATGGAAAGAGACTCCATCTTCCACTGTTGGAGAACAAGCTAGAGAGCTTGGATGATACTGATTAAAACCTGTTAGATTGACAAGTTCTGGTGGTTATTCTGCTGTCATTGTCCAGATCAGTTGCGCACAACGTTGCCAAGGAGAGTACTACAGCGGATCTCATGACAGCTTGGTTTGGTATATATGGAAAGCTTTATGCGAATAACTAGGAGCATCTAATGAAAAAGCTATTCAATCTGAAGATGTTAGAAGGTACACTTGTAGCCCAACACTTGAATGAATTGAACACTATCAATAATCAATTGTCGTCAATTGAAATTAAGTTTGATGATGAGATCAGAGGCGTTGACTCTATTGCCATCGTTACCAAATAGTTGGGAGGTCATAAGGATGATACTGAGTAACTCAGTTAGCAAGATGAAACAAAGTTATGATGACATACGTGACATGATTCTTACTAATGAGGTACGCAAAAATGACTCTGGGGAGTTTCTAGTACTGGTTCAGCCTTGTGTGTTTATGATCGAGGTTGTGGACCTGTTAAGCTCAATAACAGAGGCATGAGCAGAACGAGATCTAGGCAACAAATTACTTGCTAGAGTTGTGGCAAGCCAAGCCAAGCCATATCAAGAGAAACTACCGAAATCAGGAAAGTACTGGATGACACTATGAAAACGATGGCTGAAGAAATATAGGATGCTTTAATTCTTGCAATGCACAGTCCAGTTGACGATTGGGTGTTGGATTCAGAAGTTTCGTTCCATAGCACTTCACATCGAGAGATCATGTAGAACTATGTTGTAACACCCGGATCTAAGCCCAAGTCCACGAACTATTAATTTATTAAGATTAATATTTATGGAAAGCCCATTTGAGATTTAATGAGTAATTTTGAATAGATGGATTTTTTTATTGGGCTTGATAATTGGTTAAATCCAATTAATTTTTTTTATGGACCAAGTAGAATCTATTTATTTGGTTGTTGGCTCGAAAAATTTATGGAACGAGTTTGGCTATTTTAGAATTTGAGTCGAGGCCTATTAGTATTTAGTATATACCCAACTCATAAAAAAAATACGAACAAGTCAAAGAGATTATTTGAACTACTTTAACTGCCCAAACCCATTTATTAACTTCCACCAAGATGTAGGCCCAAATGTTTCGAAATGGACCCATAGCCCACAAGCATTGCCTTGGACACGTGTATAACTCCATGCACGTTGATCTCTCCCTTCTCTTCATTAGGGCTTCCAATAACGTGTATATAAATATATATAACCATACACTTGGATCTCACTTCACGCACAATGGTTTCTCCCACCATGAAGACCCACAATCTCATGAATTTGCACTCACAGTCTTCCCTAAACCCCCCTATAGCACGAAACAACATATCACTCCAAGCAGAACCACGCCACTGCACTATGAGACAACCGACTACTCCACGACACCACTAGGAAAGTGCACCATGGAAGGCCCACGTCCAACCAAGAGCCACCATATAGTAGCTCAGCCACACGTGCACCATAAGCCAGTTGCTGCCGACATGCAGCTAGAAGAATTGAGATGGCTGATTCAATTGAATTCAGCTCAATGTATATCTTTATATTTATAAGGATACATGAGAATATACAGATAAGTTAAAGCATTTGAAATACAAAATTTAAATGTTACAACAACTAGATAAATGCCAGCTATGTCTCCTGATCCTTCTGCAATATTCTTGGAACTGCTCTGGACTTTTCAGAGTCTGTTATGTGAAGTATATCTTGGCTAACATTCCCCTGCAAGTTGATGGGGAGGGACCGAAGCATCAACTTGTCTTGAAGCAGTAAGAAACGAGAAGAGGAGAGCCCTTTGGTGAAAATATCTGAAGGTTGATCATAAGTGGGAATATAGTGAGCTTGTAAATCTTTGTTCAGAATTTTCTCACGAATGATGTGATAATCCACTTCAATGTGTTTCGTCCGAGCATGAAACACAGGGTTGGAGGATAGAGCTAAAGCGCCAATGTTGTCAACCCACAAACAAGGAGTAGAAGTCAGTGGAATTTGAAGTTCACGAAACAACATACGCAGCCAATAGAGATCAGCTACTGTGAGAGCCATAGATCGATACTCAGCTTCGGTACTTGATCTGGCTACAACAGGTTGTTTCTTAGCAGCCCATGAGATCAAGCAGGGACCAAGATAAATAGCATAACCCGTTGTTGACTTGCGATCATCAGGGCTTCCTGCCCAATCAGAATCACAGAAGCCATGCAGTTGAAGAGATCCCTTTGTGAATTGAAGACCAAGAGAAAGAGTTCCCTTTAGATACCGTAATACCCGTTTAGCAGCAGTAAGATGAACCGATGTGGGGCAATGCAAAAATTGACAGAGTTGATTGACACTATAAGAGATATCGGGTCTGGTCAAGGTAAGGTATTGTAAAGCTCCTACCATGGTGCGATACTCTGTAGGATCAGATAGAGGTTCACCAGAAAACTTGGAAAGTTTGCTGCCTGAAGAACAAGGGCTGGATGTAGGTTTTGCACCAACCATTTTTGTGCGATTAAGAAGATCTGTCACATATTTCCCTTAATGAAGATGAAGGCCATCAGGAGTGTGGGTGACTTGAATGCCCAAGAAAAATGAGAGTGCACCAAGATCTTTGACTGCAAATTCACGGCTTAGTGTAGAAATTAGTTCAGAAACAGCAGTAGAAGAATTGCTGGTGACTATAATGTCATCTACGTAAATAAGAACATGAATGCATATCTTCTGATGATGAAGTGTAAATAGAGAAGTGTCAACACTTGAACCAACAAAACCAAGATCCAATAAGGCATGTGAGAGACGCATGAACCAGGCCCTAGGGGCTTGTTTTAATCCATATAGTGACTTCTGAAGTTTACAGACATAATCTGGATGTTGAGGGTCTTCAAAGCCTTTAGGTTGTTCCATAAATACATCTTCTTCAAGAAACCCATGGAGAAACGCATTAGAGATGTCCAGCTGTCTAATGAACCAGTTATGATGGACTGCAAGAGCTAAGACAAGTCTTATAGTGGCTGGTTTGATAACGGGGCTAAATGTCTCATTGAAGTCAATGCCAAGTTCTTGATCAAACCCTTTTGCTACAAGCCGTGCTTTGTACCTATCAATGGAGCCATCAGATTTTTGTTTGAGTTTAAAAACCCATTTGTTTCGCACTACTGTCTTGAATGCAGGGCGTGGACATAAAGTCCAAGTTTTATTGATTAAGAGGGCATTGAACTCAGCTTGCATAGCATCACACCAGTGCTGATTCTTTACTGCTTGAGCATAGGTTGTGGGTTCTGAAGTGAGGGTAATTGTTGAGAGAGCTTGAAGAGGATGTTTGGTGGAGTAAGAAACTTTGTAGTCAGGAAACTGTTTTGGTTTTAAGGAATTTGTTTGGGACCTTGTAACCATTCGAGAAGGAAGGGAGGGTAGAGGTTCTGCAGGAGAAATGGCAGGAGACAGAGATGGAGTCAAAGATATAGGTGATGAATTGAAGGAATCCTCGAGATTATGGTGATGAAGAGACTTTTCAGAGTTTGTTAGGACCACTGCAGAAGGTTGAGCATGATTGGAAATATTGGAGAAAGTAGAAAGATCAATAGGAGAACCAAAATTGGGAATAGACAAACCTGAGATAGGTGGAGGTGCAGAACCAGGAGCTACAACTTCTGCAGGGCCAGTGAGCATAGGTGAATTTGTTGCAGTAAAATCCAGTTCATCAAACACCACATGACGTGAGATGTAGACACGATTAGTAAAAGGATCCAAGCAACGATATCCCTTTTGATTAGCACTATAGCCGAGAAAAATACACTTCTTGCTACGATAGTGTAATTTATGAGTGGTGTATGGGCGTAGGAGGGGATAACAAGTGCAACCAAAAGTTTTAAGAAGAGAATAATCTGGTTGTTTGTTGAATAATTTAAAATAAGGAGAGGCATTGCCAAGAACAGGAGTTGGAAGACGATTTATAAGGTAAATGGCAGTCAAGAAAGCATCAACCCAATACTTAGATGGGAGTTTGGATTGTGCAAGAAGGGACAGACCAGTCTCAGTGATATGTCTGTGTTTTCGCTCAGAGATCCCATTTTGTTCAGATGTATATGGACATGTGAATCGATGGAGGATACCATGTGTTTCAAGAAATTCTTTGAATGTGGTTGAGGTATATTCTCCTCCATTATCAGTTTGTAATTGTTTAATTTTACATGAGAATAAGTTTTCAACCAAACATTTGAATTTAATGAAACACTTAGTAACATCAGATTTGTGATGCAAAGGAAAGAGCCATGAAAAACGAGAGAAATCATCAACAAAAATCACATAGAATTTGCAACCACTTACAGATGACACTGGTGAGGTCCATAAATCCGAATGAATTAAATTCAAAGGGGATGCAGACATACTAGTGGACTCACTAAATGAAAGCTTGTGACTCTTGGCTAATTGGCAAGATTCACAAAGTTTACTTAATTTAGAAGACCCTGAGATTGATAATACAGAACTTTTTATTAATTGAGAAAGAATAGGCTCAGAGGGGTGGCCTAATCTTGAGTGCCAAACTTGAATTGGTGCTTTAACTCCTAGGAATGCAGTGAAGGATGCGGAGGAGACAGTTGTTGGTGGTGATTTGTTGAACTGAAAATTCTGCAAATGAATGGGGTAAAGACCTTCTTCACTCGGCCCTTGAAGTAGTGTCTCCTTGGTCTGCAAGTCCTTGACAATAAAGGAAGAGGCAGTGAGAATAAAATAACAATTGTTATCTTTACAGAAATTTTGAATGGATAATAAGTTAGATGAAGCATGGGGGCATCTTAAGATATTCTTAAGTGCAAATTTTGATTTAGAAGAGGTAAAGAGTGAAGAACCAGTATGAGTGATATGCAAACCTCCTCCATTACCAACTTTTACCCTGTCTGCACCCTGATATGGTTTCTACTGTAGAGTTAAATTGTCAAGATCAGCAGTGATATGATTGGTGGCACCACTGTCCAGATACCATGGATGTCCCACCTCTTGAGAGGCATTGGACTGTGCTGAGAGTGCTANGGTCTGCAAGTCCTTGACAATAAAGGAAGAGGCAGTGAGAATAAAATAACAATTGTTATCTTTACAGAAATTTTGAATGGATAATAAGTTAGATGAAGCATGGGGGTATCTTAAGATATTCTTAAGTGCAAATTTTGATTTAGAAGAGGTAAAGAGTGAAGAACCAGTATGAGTGATATGCAAACCTCCTCCATTACCAACTTTTACCATGTCTGCACCCTGATATGGTTTCTACTGTAGAGTTAAATTGTCAAGATCAGCAGTGATATGATTGGTGGCACCACTGTCCAGATACCATGGATGTTCCACCTCTTGAGAGGCATTGGACTGTGCTGAGAGTGCTGCAAGCTGAGATGGAGGATAACGACCCTGGTAGGAAAAGTTCATCCTTTGGTAACAGTCAAGAGCCTGGTGACTTGTCTTTCCACATATTTGACAGGGTTGTCTATTTGTAGAGAATAGCCTTTGATTGGTAGAGGGTTGTGAACCTTGTTGAGTGGGTGATATGGAAGAATTTGTGGGGAATTTACTCTGTTTTTGAAAATAGTGTGGCTGCTGAGGAAACTTCTTCTTATGATAAGGCTGTTGTTTTGGCTTTTGTGTGAAAAAGGCAACACTACTGTCGGTTGCAACATGTTTGGGTTGAGCATCAAGGAGTTGCTCATAATTAAGCAACTCAGTTTGAAAGTCATCAAAACTAATAGTAGTGTTACGGATTGCAAAGTTTAATGAAGTGATGAATGGGTGATAAGAAGGATTGAGACCTCCCACTATATAGGAAATCAGATCCTCCTCATCTACAGTTTTTCCAACTGCTGCAAGCTGATCTGAATAGTATTTAGCTGTTAATAAGTAGTCAGAGCAGTTTCGAGACCCTTGGTTCAAGGTCTGAAGCTGTCTCTTGAGATGTGAGACCCGAGAACGAGAGTGTGANCATCAAGGAGTTGCTCATAATTAAGCAACTCAGTTTGAAAGTCATCAAAACTAATAGTAGTGTTACGGATTGCAAAGTTTAATGAAGTGATGAATGGGTGATAAGAGGGATTGAGACCTCCCACTATATAGGAAATCAGATCCTCCTCATCTACAGTTTTTCCAACTGCTGCAAGCTGATCTGAATAGCATTTAGCTGTTAATAAGTAGTCAGAGCAGTTTCGAGACCCTTGGTTCAAGGTCTGAAGCTGTCTCTTGAGATGTGAGACCCGAGAACGAGAGTGTGGGGCAAATCTGTTTGCCAATGTGGTCCAAACTTGTCGAGAGGTGGTCAGTCCATAAACTGTAGACAAGACCTTCTCAGCTAATGTGGCATTCAACCATGCCAAAATGAATTGATCCTTTTTCTGCCATAGTAAATAGACAGGATTGAGATCGGATGTTGTTTTCCCAGTATCATCAACAAGAAACTGAGGGGGACAAGTTTCTGAGCCATCAACAATGCTCAGGAGATCATGGCTTCGTAGTACTGGAATAAACTGAGTAGTCCAGTTGAGGTAATTGGTTCCATCGAGTTTGACAGATACCAATGAGGTGATATTAGGAATAACAAAGGTGGTGGAGGGAGTACTTGAAGAGGCCATAGAGGATCGGGCGGGGTGAGCCAGAGATGCTCTGATACCAAGCTAGAAGAATTGAGATGGCTGATTCAATTGAATTCAGCTCAATGTATATCTTTATATTTATAAGGACACATGAGAATATACAGATAAGTTAAAGCATTTGAAATACAAAATTTAAATGTTACAACAACTAGATAAATGCCAGCTATGTCTCCTGATCCTTCTGCAATATTCTCGGAACTGCTCTGGACTTTTCAGAGTCTGTTATGTGAAGTATATCTTGGCTAACACATGCAACCATACAGAGAAACCAAGAACTCAACTGAGCACCATTTCCCCGCTAGCCACAAAACCAAACCCCACAGACCACCAGTCACAGTGTTCCTCACTGGAAGAACACGACCTCTGCTCCTCCATGCTAAACCAAGCCAACCACCGTGAACAGATTGGAAATGCCCATGCTTCAAGCACCTAAAACCAGAGCACTTTTGGACGCCACCGTGCACCGACAAGCACAGAAATTGCCGACTAGACATTCCTGTGACTCCTGTTCCTCCGCCACAGCGCCATGGCTACCTTCAGCCTACGACAACAAGGCTAGCATCTCGTCCGGTCGTGACCTTTAGTCACCCAGAGCCACGATGCGACAGCTACACCAACCACTTAGTGGTTGCACCTACCGTGAGACATTACTCCCCATCCATAGGACCATAGTGTACTCTATGCACCACCAGGATACGCCACTCTTTCTCACGCCACTCTCTCTCTCTCAGTGATGTGCCATTGCGCTGACTTTTATCAATCGCCGCCCAGACCCTGCTTTGTCGCACACCTCCTTCTCTCTCGAAATGGAACTCTCCTCTCTATGGCACATGTTGATCTAGAGTTTGTAGTTTCATAAGTTTTATTTTTAAATTGCAGCCCTTCCCAAAGAGCCCTTACATGTTTTGGTCAATTCCTAGAATGCCCTTGTCATTAGGCTGGTTCTACATTGGCCATGATTGTTCTTTTTATATTAAACTCACTTTGTGTGGGTTTTGTTTTAAATACAAGAATTTATAAAGAAAATAAAGAAGGATTTAAATTGTATTATTTGGTATTAAATTATTTTTCATAAATTTAGTTTCAGAAGCAATAGTTAGTGTGTAGTTTTATTTTGAACACCTTAAATTTGATTAAGTCTATTTTATTAAAAGAAATTTTTGCTAGTACTTATATTAAGTGAATATAGATTTATTTGGGAAGTGACAATTAAATACACGAGAATCTTGCATTTTTAGGAAAAACAAAATAGGTTACTCTAGAATTTTAGGCTTTAATATCAAAATACGTGTCTAGTTAAGGATTAAGTAAGTTACGTGTCTATTTTATAGATGACGATTGATAGTCGTTCAGCACGGTTGTGAGAAAATTTAGAAAAGATAGAAAAGTTCAAGTAAATGAGATTCCTATACTGGACTTTGCATAGAAGAAATGGACTGTAGTTGATTTTGAAAAAATATGCATATTTTGTTATGAAAAAAAAAATTGAAACAACCTCAGTGATTTGTTATGCATTTACTCATGAAATCTGTATTAAAGAGAAAAATTACTTTTGTCATGACTAGTGTAGACATGAGCTTATTTTTTACATTCCATTTTTGAACTGGGCAAAAAGAGTGAATATAAAATTTTGTGTTTGATTATATGAAAATGATCTGAATCTATTATTTCTGTACTCTATTTTGATAATATGTGACATCTGAAAACCTTTGACATGACATTCTGATTCTATATCTGGCTCTGCTCTGACCTTACTACGAGTGTAAAACTGTGACCTTTGTTTGGGTTGATACCAATTTCTCTGTCTCTAAGTGCACCCACTTTGAAAACAAAATGATTTTTGTGTGGTCTTTCTTGTGTGCACACTCGAGACTTCGAGAATAATAAGGGAAATATTCACTTTTATCTCTGCCCAGTTTGGCCACCGAGGATAGCACAACCCTACCACGGGGGTTAAACATGTCATCTAGTTTAATGTGATATACTGATGTGATATGGTGATGATACTCAGTTATGTTGTGCCAAAGTTTAGGTCTAGAGAGAACGATGGCTGGAGACGAAGTGAAAGCGCATGGGATTGAGAAGTTTGACGACACTGACTTTGGGTACTGGGGGATGCAGATAGAGGACTGCATCTATGGGTAGAGACTTCATCTTCCACTATTGGGGAAGAAGCCAGAGAGGATGAGCGATGTTGATTAGAACCTGTTAGATTGACATGTTCTGGTAGTTATTCGACTGATGATGTCCAAATCAATTGCGCACAACATTGTCAAGGAGAGAACCATGGTGAATCTCATGACTACTTGGTTTGGTATGTATGAAAAGTCATCTGCAAATAACAAGGTGCATCTGATGAAAAAGCTGTTCAATCTGAAGATGTCAAAAGGTACGCCTGTAGCTAGACATTTGAATGAATTCAACACTATCATAAAGTAATTGTCGTCGATTGAGATTGAGTTTGATGATAAGATCAGAGTGTTGATTCTGTTAACATCATTGCCAAATAGTTGGAGTCCATGACAATGGCGGTGAGTAACTCAGCTGGCAAGATGAAACTGAGTTATGATAACATACGTGACATGATTCTTGCTGAGGAGGTACACAGAAAGGACTCTGAGGAGTTTTCTGGTACTGATTCGGCCTTGTGCATTGATGATCGAGGTCGAGGACCTATCAAGTCCAAGAACAGGGGTAGGAGCAGGAGCAGGACGAGATCATGACAATAGATCACTTGCCGGAGTTGTGGCAAGCCAAGCCACATCAAGAGAGACTGCCAAAATCAGGAAAGTACTAGGGATGACGTTGTGAACATGGTGGTTGAAGAAATATAAGGCGCTCTAATTCTTGCAGTGCACAGTTCGATTGACGATTGGATGTTGGATTTAGGAGCTTT